>WNWK01030032.1:0-23839 GCA_009830355.1 Cherax destructor
ATTAAAAATGAAAATCATAAAATTAACATTTTAGCACATTTTCATTTTAATGTTTCATGTATTTTGAAAAATAATATGAAATATTCTATAAAAATATTTTTTTAAGATTTTTAAAGATATTTAAAATTTATTAAAATTTAAAATTTAAAATTTAAAATATTTATTATTTTTGAGATTCAATAGGATTTTCTGAAATTTTTAGAAAAATTCTTTAACTTAAAATATTATAATTTTCTTCCATAAATATCAATATAAATTCTTATTTAAAAATTATAATCAGTAATTTATAAAAAGTTTATAAAAGTATTAAGCTTAAAGATTTTTGAAAATGAAAAAACCTTAAAATTTAAATTTTCAATAAATATCATTTTTTAAAAATTTGAATATTCATTATATTTTTGAAAATTTTAATGATTTTTAAAAATATTATATTTAAGATTTAAAAATTTAAAAATTTATTTTATATTAAATTGCATAAAATTATTTAATGATTTTAACATATTTTTAAAAATTTTTAAAAAGTTTAAATAAAATCAATTGCATATCATTTAAAAAAATTTAAAATTTGCTATTTTACTTATTTAATAGTAGAAATTATTAAAATTTGAAAATCTAAGTATTTTGAGTTAAAAATAGTTATAAAAGCACTCAAACCCTCTAAAACGTCATATTATTGCAATAAAATACATTTTGCAATTTTTCTAGATTTTATGTTTTATGTATTTTTAAAAATATGAAATATTCTATAATAATATTGATTTTTATAATTTTAATGGGATTTTTTAATTATTAAATAATTCATAAAATTCAAAATGCTTTAAAATATTATATTGCATTTTTTACATTTAAGGCATTTTCAAGATTTTCTAAAAACTTTTATTTTTTTTATAAATATTTATTGAGTAACTCCTCAAAAAAAATCATAAAATTTGCTTACTTTTCCATAAATAAATAAATATTCAAAATCTTTAAAACTTTATTTTATTGCATTTTTGAGATTCAAAGCATTTTCAAATATTTCAAAAATATTTTTGAAAAATATACTATGATAATCTCCTAAAAAAAAAAAATTCGCTATTTTCAAAATTTAATTAAGAATTTAATATTATATAATAAAATAGTTTTTACTCAAGCTTAATGAAATATAAAATACCATTAACATTTCTCGAGATTTTTAATGTTGTTATTTTGAAAATAATAAATGAAATATCTATTTTAATTTGATTATTTAATTTAAAATTTTAAATTATAATAATATTAAATTATAAATATTAAAATGCTTAACTTATTTTGCATTTAATTAAGGATTTTAGGATTTTTAAAAAATTTTATAATATACCTATGAAAAAAAAAATTCATTTCAATTTATTAGTGAAATTTTAAGTTTGTATCTAAGTATTTTGAAATGTTTTTCGAAGCTCAATCTAAAACTCGAAAAGAAAATTTAGCATTTTAATTTTCAATTTAAAATATTTAAATTTGATTTGTTTAAAATATAAATAATAATATTAACTAACGTTTTTTATTCATTTACATCAGATTCATTCAAATTTTTAATATACCTATACTAAAAATCATAATTTCCCTTCAATATGGTAATTTTTTAATGATAATCAGTTTACTAAAGTTTCGAAAACTCACTAACGTCGAAAATAATAAAATACTTTAATTTTAAATATATACCTATGAGTAAGCCTCCTAAAAAAAAATCAAAAATTTCGCTTACTTTTCCCTAATTTCAATTGCAGTAGAAATTCTATTTAAAAGTTTGATAATCTAAGTATTTTAGCTAAAAATTGAGTTTTGTCAGAAAAGCACTCAAACCGCTCTAAAACGTCGAAATATGCAATAAAATACCATTTTAGCACATTTTTCTGAGATTTTCATGTTTCATGTATTTTTGAAATAATATGAAATATTCTATAATATATTGATTTTTATAGATTTTAATGGATTTTTAAAATATGTAAATAATTTATAAATATTCAAAAATGCTTTAAAACGTTATTTTATTGCATTTTTTGACAATTTAAGGCATTTTCAAGGATTTTCTGAAAAAACTTTTTTTTTTAAAATATACCTATGAGTAAGCCTCCTCAAAAAAATCATAAAATTTCCTTACTTTCCCATAAATAAATAAATATTCAAAAATGCTTTAAAACTTTATTTTATTGCATTTTTTGATATTCAAGGCATTTCAAGATTTTCTAAAAACTATTTTTGATAAAATATACCTATGAGTAAGCCTCCTCAAAAAAAAAAAAATTCGCTTACTTTTACCATAAATTTCAATTGAAGTAGAAATTCTATTTAAAAGTTTGATTATCTAAGTATTTTAGCTAAAAATTGAGTTTTGTCAGAAAAGCACTCAAATCGCTCTAAAACGTCGAAATATGCAATAAAATACCATTTTAGCACATTTTTCTGAGATTTTCATGTTTCATGTATTTTTTGAAAAATAATATGAAATATTCTATATTAATATTGATTTTTATAGATTTTTAATTGAATTTTTAAAAATATGTAAATAATTTATAAATATTCAAAAATGCTATAAAACGTTATTTTATTGCATTTTTTGACGATTCAAGGCATTTTCAAGGATTTTCTGAAAAACTATTTTTTATATAAAATATACCTATGAGTAAGACTCCTCAAAAAAAAAAAAAAAAATTTCGCTTACTTTTTCCATAAATTTCAATTGCAGTAGAAATTCTATTTAAAAGTTTGATAATCTAAGTATTTTAGCTAAAAAATGGGTTTTGTCAGAAAAGCCCTCAAACCGCTGTAAAACGTCGAAACATGCAATAAAATACCATTTTAGCACATTTTTCTGAGATTTTCATGTTTCATGTATTTTTTGAAAAATAATATGAAATATTCTATAATAATATTGATTTTTATAGATTTTTAATGGAATTTTTTTAAAATATGTAAATAATTTATAAATATTCAAAATGCTTAAAACGTTATTTTATTGCATTTTTGACGATTCAAGGCATTTCAAGGATTTTCTGAAAAACTTTTTTAGATAAAATATACTATAAGTAAGCTCCTAAAAAAAAAATATTTGCTTACTTTTCCTATAAATTTCAATTGCAGTAGAAATTCTATTTAAAGTTTGATAATCTAAGTATTTTAGCTAAAAATGAGTTTTGTCAGAAAAGCACTCAAACCGCTCTAAAACGTCGAAATATGCAATAAAATACCATTTTAGCACATTTTTCTGAGATTTTCATGTTTCATGTATTTTTGAAAATAATATGAAATATTCTAATAATATTGATTTTTATAGATTTTTAATGGCAATTTTTAAAAATATGTAAATAATTTATAAATATTCAAAAATGCTATAAAACGTTATTTTATTGCATTTTTTGACGATTCAAGGCATTTTCAAGGATTTTCTAAAAACTATTTTTTTGATAAAATATACCTATGAGTAAGCCTCCTCAAAAAAAAATCATAAAATTTCGCTTACTTTTCCCATAAATTTCAATTGCAGTAGAAATTCTATTTAAAAGTTTGATAATCTAAGTATTTTAGCTAAAAATGAGTTTTGTCAGAAAAGCACTCAAACCGCTCTAAAACGTCGAAATATGCAATAAAATACATTTTAGCACATTTTTCTGAGATTTTCATGTTTCATGTATTTTTGAAAAATAATATGAAATATTCTATAATAATATTGATTTTTATAGATTTTTAATGGGATTTTTTAAAAATATGTAAATAATTTATAAATATTCAAAATGCTTTAAAACGTTATTTTATTGCATTTTTGACGATTCAAGGCATTTTCAAGGATTTTCGAAAAACTATTTTTGATAAAATATACCTATAGTAAGCTCTAAAAAAATCATAAAATTTGCTTACTTTTCCCATAAATTTCAATTGCAGTAGAAATTCTATTTAAAAGTTTGATAATCTAAGTATTTTAGCTAAAAATGAGTTTTGTCAGAAAAGCACTCAAACCGCTCTAAAACGTCGAAATATGCAATAAAATACCATTTTAGCACATTTTTCTGAGATTTTCATGTTTCATGTACTTTTTGAAAAACAATATGAAATATTCTATAATAATTTTGATTTTTATAGATTTTAATGGGATTTTTAAATATATGTAAATAATTCATAATTATTCAAAAATGCTTTAAAACGTTATTTATTGCATTTTTGACTATTTAAGGCATTTTGATATCTAAGTATTTTAGCTAAAAATAGTTTGTCAGAAAAGCACTCAAACGCTCAAAACGTCGAAAATAATAAAATACATTTACACATTTTCTGAGATTTTATGTTTCATGTATTTTGAAAATAATTGAAATATTCTATAATAATATTGATTTTATAGATTTTTAATGGATTTTTTAAAAATATGTAAATAATTTATAAATATTAAAAATGCTATAAAACGTTATTTTATTGCATTTTTGATGATTCAGATTTCAAGATTTTCTGAAAAACTTTTTTTAGATAAAATATACTATAGTAAGCTCCTAAAAAAAATAAAATTTCTTACTTTCATAAATTCAATTGCAGTAGAAATTCTATTTAAAAGTTTGATAATCTAAGTATTTTAGCTAAAAATGAGTTTTGTCAGAAAAGCACTCAAACCGCTCTAAAACGTCGAAATATGCAATAAAATACCATTTTAGCACATTTTCTGAGATTTTCATGTTTCATGTATTTTTGAAAAATAATATGAAATATTCTAATAATATTGATTTTTATAGATTTTTAATGGATTTTTAAAATATGTAAATAATTTATAAATATTAAAAATGCTATAAAACGTTATTTTATTGCATTTTTGAGATTCAAGCATTTTCAAGGATTTTCTGAAAAACTTTTTTATATAAAATATACCTATGTAAGCTCCTAAAAAAATCATAAAATTTCCTTACTTTTCCAAATTTCAATTTCATAAAACTTTTTAAGTTTGATTCTATATTTTATGTTTTTAAAAACCTAATTATAACTCAAATACAAAAATAATTTTAAATTTTCGACATTGATTTTAAATTGTTCATAAAATAATTTAAATATTAAAAATCTATTAAAACTTTATTTTATTGCATTTTTGACATTCAAGGCATTTTCAAGGATTTTCTGAAAAACTATTTTTGATAAAATATACCTATGAGTAAGCTCCTAAAAAAAAATAAAATTTCGCTTACTTTTCCATAAATTTCAATTGAGTAGAAATTCTATTTAAAAGTTTGATAATTCTAAGTATTTTAGCTAAAAATGTAGTTTTGTCAGAAAAGCACTCAAACGCTCTAAAACGTCGAAATATGCAATAAAATACCATTTTAGCACATTTTTCTGAAGATTTTCATTTTCATGTATTTTTGAAAAATAATATGAAATATTCTATATTAATATTGATTTTTATAGATTTTTAATTGATTTTTTAAAAATATGTAAATAATTTATAAATATTCAAAATGCTTAAAACTATTTATTGCATTTTGACGATTCAAGGCATTTTCAAGGATTTTCTGAAAAACTATTTTTTATAAAATATACCTATGAGTAAGACTCCTCAAAAAAAAAAATCATAAAATTTCGCTTACTTTTTCCATAAATTTCAATTGCAGTAGAAATTCTATTTATTTTTTGATAATCTAAGTATTTTAGCTAAAAAATTGGTTTTGTCAGAAAAGCCCTCAAACCGCTGTAAAACGTCGAAAATATGCAATAAAATACCATTTAGCACATTTTTCAGAACTTTTATTGTTTCATGATTTTTTTGAAAAATAATATGAAATATTCTATAATAATTTTGATTTTTATAGATTTTTAATAGGATTTTTTTAAATTATGTAAATAATTTATAAATATTCATAAATGCTATAAAACGTTATTTTATTGCATTTTTTAATGATTCAAGGTATTTTCAAGGATTTTCTGAAAAACTTTTTTTAGATTAAATATACCTATAAGTAAGCATCCTAAAAAAATAATAATAAATTTTCGCTTACTTTTCCCTTAAATTTCAATTGCAGTAGAAATTCTATTTAAAAGTTTGATAATCTAAGTATTTTAGCTTAAAAATGAGTTTTGTCAGAAAAGCACTCAAACCACTCTAAAACGTCGAAATATGCAATAAAATACCATTTTAGCACAATTTTCTGAGATTTTCATGTTTCATGTATTTTTGAAAAATAATATGAAATATTCTATAATAATATTGATTTTTATAGATTTTTAATGGGATTTTTTTAAAATATGTAAATAATTTATAAATATTCAAAATGCTTTAAAACGTTATTTTATTGCATTTTTTTGACGATTCAAGGCATTTTCAAGGATTTTCTAAAAAACTATTTTTTGATAAAATATACCTATGAGTAAGCCTCCTAAAAAAAAATATAAATTTCCTTACTTTTCCATAAATTTCAATTGCAGTAGAAATTCTATTTAAAAGTTTGATAATCTAAGTATTTTAGCTAAAAATGAGTTTGTCAGAAAAGCACTCAAACCGCTCTAAAACGTCAAATATGCAATAAAATACCATTTAGCACATTTTTCTGAATTTTCATGTTTCATGTATTTTTGAAAATAATATGAAATATTCTATAATAATATTGATTTTATAGATTTTTAATGGGTTTTTAAAAATATGTAAATAATTTATAAATATTCAAAAATGCTTAAAACGTTATTTTATTGCATTTTTGACGATTCAAGGCATTTTCAAGATTTTCTGAAAACTATTTTTTAGATAAATATACCTATGAGTAAGCTCCTCAAAAAAATCATAAATTTCGCTTACTTTCTCATAAATTTCAATTGCAGTAGAAATTTATTTAAAGTTTGATAATCTAAGTATTTTAGCTAAAAATAGTTTTGTCAGAAAACACTCAAACCGCTCTAAAACTCGAAATATGCAAAAAATACCATTTAGCACATTTTTCTGAGATTTTCATGTTTCATGTATTTTTGAAAAATAATATGAAATATTCTATAATAATATTGATTTTATAGATTTTAATGGGATTTTTTAAAAATATGTAAATAATTTATAAATATTCAATTGCTTTAAAACGTTATTTTATTGCATTTTTTGACGATTCAAGGATTTTCAGAAAACCTTTTTTTTTAGATAAAATATACCTATGAGTAAGCCTCCTAAAAATTATCATAAAATTTCTCTTACTTTTCCCATAAATTTCAATTGCAGTAGAAATTCTATTTAAAAGTTTGATAATCAAAGTATTTTAGCTAAAAAATGAGTTTTGTCAGAAAAGTACTAAAACGCTCTAAAACTCGAAATATGCAATAAAATACCATTTTAGCACATTTTCTGAGATTTTCATATTTCATGTATTTTTAAAAAATAATATGAAATATTCTATAATATTATTGATTTTTATAGATTTTTAATGGGATTTTTTAAAAATATGTAAATAATTTATAAATATTAAAAAATGCTTTAAAACGTTATTTTATTGCATTTTTTGACAATTTAAGGCATTTTCAAGGATTTTCTATAAAAAACTATTTTTTTTGATAAAATATACCTATGAGTAAGCCTCCTCAAAAAAAAAATTTTTTCGCTTACTTTTCCCTTCAATTTCAATTGCTGTAGAAATTCTATTTAAAAGTTTGATAATCTAAGTATTTTAGCTAAAAAATGAGTTTTGTTAGAAAAGCACTCAAACCACTCTAAAACGTCAAAATATGCAATAAAATACCATTTTAGCACATTTTTCTGAGATTTTCATGTTTCATGTATTTTTTTGAAAAAAATATGAAATATTCTATAATAATATTGATTTTTATAGAATTTTAATGGGATTTTTTTAATATATGTAAATAATTCATAATTATTGAAAAATGCTTTAAAACGTTATTATATTGCATTTTTTTTACTATTTAAGGCATTTTCAAGGATTTTCTGAAAAAACTTTTTTTTTTTTTTTTAATATACCTATTAGTAAGCCTCCTCAAAAAAAAATCATAATATTTCGCTTACTTTTCCCATAAATAAATAAATATTCAAAAATGCATTAAAACTTTATTTTATTACATTTTTTTGACGATTCAAGTCATTTTCAAGGATTTTCTAAAAAACTATTTTTTGATAAAATATACCTATGAGTAAGCCTCCTCAAAAAAAAATTCGCTTCCTTTTCCCATAAATATCAATTGAAGTAAAAATTCTATTTAAAAGTTTGATAATCTAAGTATTTTATCTAAAAAATGGGTTTTGTCAGAAAATCCCTCAAACCGCTGTAAAACGTCGATACATGCAATAAAATACCATTTTAGCACATTTTTCCAAACTTTTTATTGTTTCATGATTTTTTTTAAAAATAATATGAAATATTCTAAAATAATTTTGATTTTTATAGATTTTTAATAGGATTTTTTAAAATTATGTAAATAATTTATAAATATTCAAAAATGCTATAAAACGTTATTTTATTGCATTTTTTAATGATTCAAGGCATTTTCAAGGATTTTCAGAAAAACGTTTTTTTAGATTAAATATATCTATAAGTAAGCATCCTAAAAAAAAAAAAATAATAAATTTTCGCTTACTTTTCATTTAAATTTCAATTGCAGTAGAAATTCTATTTAAAAGTTTGATAATTTAGGTATTTTAGCTAAAAATTGAGTTTTGTCAGGAAAGCACTCAAACCGCTCTAAAACGTCGAAATATGTAATAAAATACCATTTTAGCACATTATTCTGAGATTTTAATGTTTCACATATTTTTGAAATATAATATGAAATATTATATAACATTATTGATTTTTATAGATTTTTAATGGGATTTTTTAAAAATATGTAAATAATTTATAAATATTCAAAAATGCTTTAAAACGTTATTTTATTGCATTTTTTGACCATTCAAGTCATTTTCAAGGAATTTCAGAAAAACTATTTTTTTAGATAAAATATACCTATGAGTAAGCCTCGTAAAAAAAATCATAAAATTTCGCTTACTTTTACCATAAATTTTAATTGCAGTAGAAATTTTATTTAAAACTTTGATAATCTTAAGTATTTAACCTAAAAAATGAGTTTTGTCAGATAAGCACTCAAAGCGCTCTAAAACGTCGTAATATGCAATAAAAACCATTTAAGCGCATTTTTCTGAGATTTTAATGTTTCATGTAAATTTGAAAAATAATATGAAATATTCTATAATATTATTGATTTTTATAGATTTTTAATGGGATTTTTAAAATATGTAAATAATTTATAAATATTTTAAAATGCTATAAAACGTTATTTTATTGCATTTTTTGACGATTGAAGGCATTTTCAAGGAATTTCAGAAAAACTATTTTTTAGATAAAATATACCTATGAGTAAGCCTCCTCAAACAAAAATCATAAAATTTCGCTTACTTTTCCAATAAATTTCAATTGCAGTAGAAATTTATTTAAAAGTTTGATAATCTAAGTATTTTAGCTAAAAAATGAGTTTTGTCAGAAAAGCACTCAAAGCGCTCTAAAACGTCGAAATATGGAATAAAATACCATTTAGGCACATTTTTCTGAGATTTTAATGTTTCATGTAAATTTGAAAAATAATATGAAATATTCTATATTATTGATTTTTATATATTTTTAATGGGATTTTTTAAAAATATGTAAATAATTTATATATATTCAAAAATGCTATAAAACATTATTTTATTGCATTTTTTGATGATTCAAGGCATTTAGGTAGTAGGTTGGTAGACAGCAACCACCCAGGGAGGTACTACCGTCCTGCCAGGTGACTGTGAAACAGAAACCTGAAACTGTTTTACATGATGGTAGGATTGCTGGTGTCTTTTTTCTGTCTCATAAACACGCTGGATAACAGGTATATCTAGCTACTTCTACTTACACTTTAGGTCACACTACACTGGCATACACATGCATATATATACATACACACATCTAGGTTTTTCTTCTTTTTCTTAATAGCTCTTGTTCTTTTTATTTTCTCTATTGTCCATGGGGAAGTGGAAAAGAATCTTTCCTTTGTAAGCCATGCGTGTCGTATGAGGCGACTAAGATGCCGGGAGCAATGGGCTAGTAACCCCTTCTCCTGTAGAAATCTACTAAAAACGAGAAGAAGAAAAACTTTATAAAATTGGGTTGTCTGAATGTGCGTGGATGTAGTGCGGATGATAAGAAAGAGATGATTGCCGATGTTATGAATGAAAAGAAGTTGGATGTCCTGGCCCTAAGCGAAACAAAGCTGAAGGGGTAGGCGAGTTTCAGTGGGGAGAAATAAATGGGATTAAGTCAGGAGTATCTGAGAGAGTTAGAGCTAAGGAAGGGGTAGCAATAATGTTGAAGGATCAGTTATGGAAGGAAAAGAGGGAATATAAATGTGTAAATTAACGGATTATGTGGATTAAAATAAGGGTCGGATGCGAAAAGTGGGTCATAATAAGCGTGTATGCACCTGGAGAAGAGAGGAGTGTAGAGAGAGAGAGAGATTTTGGGAGATGTTAAGCGAATGTATAGGAACTTTTGAACCAAATGAGAGAGTAATTGTGGTAGGGGACCTAAATGCTAAAGTGGGAGAAACATGCAGAGAGGGTGTAGTAGGTAAGTTTGGGGTGCCAGGTGTAAATGATAATGGGAGCCCTTTGATTGAACTTTGTATAGAAAGGGGTTTAGTTATAGGTAATACATATTTTAAGAAAAAGAGGATAAATAAGTATACAAGATATGATGTAGGGCGTAATGACAGTAGTTTGTTGGACTATGTATTGGTAGATAAAAGACTGTTGAGTAGACTTCAGGATGTACATGTTTATAGAGGGCTACAGATATATCAGATCACTTTTTAGTTATAGCTACAGTGGGAGTAAAGGTAGATGGGATACAAGGAAAATAGAATCAGTAAGTAAAAGAGAGGTGAAGGTTTATAAACTAAAAGAGGAGGCAGTTAGGGTAAGATATAAACAACTATTGGAGGATAGATGGGCTAGTGAGAGTGTAGGCAATGGGGTCGAAAATGTATGGGGTAGATATAAAAATGTAGTGTTAGAGTGTTCAGCAGAAGTTTGTGGTTACAGGCGAGTGGGTGCAGGAGGGAAGAGGAGCGATTGGTGGAATGATGATGTAAAGAGGTAGTAAGGAGAAAAAGTTAACATATGAGAGGTTTTTACAAAGTAGAAGTGATGCAAGGAGGGAAGAGTATATGGAGAGAAAAAGAGAGGTTAAAGAGTGGTGAAGCAATGTAAAAAGAGAGCAGATGAGAGAGTGGGTGAGATGTTATCAGCAATTTTGTTGAAAATAAGAAAAAGTTTTGGAATGAGATTAATAAGTTGAGGAAGCCTAGAGAACAAATGGATTTGACAGTTAAAAATAGGAGAGGAGAGTTATTAAATGGAGAGTTAGAGGTATCGGAAGATGGAGAGAATATTTTGAGGATTTGTTAAATGTTGATGAAGACAGGGAAGCTGTGATTTCGTGTGTAGGGCAAGGAGGAATAACATCTTGTAGGAGTGTGGAAGAGCCAGTTGTGGGTGTATGGGAAGTTCGTGAGGCAGTGGGTAGAATGAAAGGGTAAGGCAGCTGGGATTGATGGGATAAAGATAGAAATGTTGAAAGCAGGTGGGGATATATTTTTGGAGTGGTTGGTGCTATTATTTAATAAATGTATGGAAGAGGGTAAGGTACCTAGGGATTGGCAGAGAGCGTGTATTGTTCCTTTGTATAAAGGCAAGGGGACAAAAGAGAGTGCAAAAATTATAGGGAATAAGTCTTTTGAGTGTACCTGGTAAAGTGTATGGTAGAGTTATTATTGAAAGAATTAAGAGTAAAACAGAAAGCAGGATAGCAGATGAACAAGGGGGCTTTAGGAAAGGTAGGGGTGTGTAGACCAAGTGTTTACAGTGAAACATATAGGTGAACAGTATTTGGATAAGGGTAAAGATGTTTTTGTGGCATTTATGGATTTGGAAAAGGCGTATGATAGGGTAGATAGGGGGCAATGTGGCAGATGTTGCAGGTGTATGGAATAGGAGGAAGGTTACTGAAAGCAGTGAAGAGTTTTTATGAGGATAGTGAGGCTCAGGTTAGAGTGTGTAGGAGGGAAGGGGACTATTTCCCAGTAAAAGTGGGCCTTAGACAAGGATGGTGATGTCACCGTGGTTGTTCAATATATTTATAGATGGGGTTGTAAGAGAAGTGAATGCGAGGGTCTTGGCAAGAGGTGTTGGGCTAAAAGATAAAGAAGCAAATACAAAGTGGGAGTTGTCACAGTTGCTTTTTGCTGATGACACTGTGCTTTTGGGAGATTCTGAAGAGAAGCTGCAGAGGTTGGTGGATGAATTTGGTAGGGTGTGTAAAGAAGAAAATTGAAAGTGAATATAGGAAAGAGTAAGGTGATGAGGATAACAAAAAGAATAGGTGACGAAAGATTGGATATCATATTGGAGGGAGAGAGTATGGAGGAGGTGAATGTATTCAGATATTTGGGAGTGGACATGTCGGCGGATGGGTCTATGAAGGATGAGGTGAATCATAGAATTGATGAGGGAAAAGGGTGAGTGGAGCACTTCGGAGTCTGTGGAGACAAAGAACCTTGTCCATGGAAGTAAAGAGGGAATGTATGAGAGTATAGTTATACCAACGCTCTTATATGGGTGTGAAGCATGGGTGATGAATGTTGCAACGAGGAGAAGGCTGGAGGCAGTGGAGATGTCATGTCTGAGGTCAATGTGTGGTGTGAATATAATGCAGAGAATTTGGAGTTTGGAAATTAGGAGGAGGTGCGGGATTACCAAAACGATTGTTCAGAGAGCTGAGGAGGGGTTGTTGAGGTGGTTTGGACATGTAGAGAGAATGGAACGAGACAGAGTGACTTCGAGAGTGTATAAATCTGTAGTGGAGGGAAGGCGGGGTAGGGGTCGGCCTAGGAAAGGTTGGAGGAGGGGGTAAAGGAAGTTTTGTGTGCGAGGGGCTTGGACTTCCAGCAAGCATGTGTGAGCGTATTTGATAGGAGTGAATGGAGGCATATGGTTTTTAATACTTGACGTGCTGTTGGAGTGTGAGCAAAGTAACATTTATGAAGGGATTCAGGGAAACCGGCAGGCCGGACTTGAGTTCTGGAGATGGGAAGTACAGTGCCGGCACTCTGAAGGAGGGGTGTTAATGTTGCAGTTTTATAACTGTAGTGTAAAGCACCCTTCTGGCAAGACAGTGATGGAGTGAATGATGATGAAAGTTTTTCTTTTTCGGGCCACCCTGCCTTGGTGGGAATCGGCCGATGTGTTAATAAATCAAGGCATTTTCAAGGATTTTCTGAAAAACTATTTTTTTATATATAAAATATACATATGAGTAAGACTCCTCAAAAAAATCATAAAATTTCGCTTAATTTTCCCATGTATTTCAATTGCAGTAGAAATTCTTTTTAAAACTTTTGTAATCTAAGTATTTTAGCTGAAAAATGAGTTTTGACAGAAAAGCAATCAAACCGCTCTAAAACGTCGAAATATGCAATAAAATATCATTTTAGCACATTTTTCTGAGATTTTCATGTTTCATGTATTTTTTGAGAAATAATATGAAATATTCTACAATAATATTGATTTTTACAGATTTTTATGGGATTTTTTAAAAATATGTAAATAATTTATTTATATTAAAAATTGCTATAAAACGTTATTTAATTGCATTTTTTGACGATACAATCCATTTTCCAGGATTTTCTAAAAAACTATTTTTTTAGATAAAATATACCTATGAGTAAGCCTCCTCAAAAAAAAAATAATAAATTTTCGCTTACTTTTCCCTTCAATTTCAATTGCAGTAGAAATTCTATTTAAAAGTTTGATAATCTAAGTATTTTAGCTAAAAATGAGTTTTGTCAGAGAAGCACTCAAACCGCTCTAAAACGTCGAAATATGCAATAAAATACCATTTTAGCACATTTTTCTGAGATTTTCATGTTTCATGTATTTTTTGAAAAATAATATGAAATATTCTATATTAATATTGATTTTTATAGATTTTTAATTGAATTTTTAAAAATATGTAAATAATTTATAAATATTCAAAATGCTATAAAACGTTATTTTATTGCATTTTTTGACGATTCAAGGCATTTTCAACGATTTTCTAAAAAACTATTTTTTATATAAAATATACCTATGAGTAAGACTCCTCAAAAAAAAAAATCATAAAATTTCGCTTACTTTTTCCATAAATTTCAATTGCAGTAGAAATTCTATTTAAAAGTTTGATAATCTAAGTATTTTATCTAAAAAATGGGTTTTGTCAGAAAATCCCTCAAACCGCTGTAAAACGTCGAAACATGCAATAAAATACCATTTTAGCACATTTTTCCAAACTTTTTATTGTTTCATGAATTTTTTGAAAAATAATATGAAATATTCTAAAATAATTTTGATTTTTATAGATTTTTAATAGGATTTTTTAAAATTATGTAAATAATTTATAAATATTCAAAAATGCTATAAAACGTTATTTTATTGCATTTTTTAATGATTCAAGGTATTTTCAAGGATTTTCTGAAAAACTTTTTTTTAGATTAAATATATCTATAAGTAAGCATCCTAAAAAAAAAAATAATAAATTTTCGCTTACTTTTCCTTTAAATTTCAATTGCAGTAGAAATTCTATTTAAAAGTTTGATAATCTAAGTATTTTAGCTAAAAATGAGTTTTGTCAGAAAAGCACTCAAACCACTCTAAAACGTCGAAATATGCAATAAAATACCATTTTAGCACATTTTTCTGAGATTTTCATGTTTCATGTATTTTTTGAAAAATAATATGAAATATTCTATAATAATATTGATTTTTATAGATTTTTATTGGGATTTTTTAAAAATATGTAAATAATTTATAAATATTCAAAATTGCTTTAAAACGTTATTTTATTGCATTTTTTGACGATTCAAGGATTTTCAGAAAACCTTTTTTTTTAGATAAAATATACCTATGAGTAAGCCTCCTAAAAATTATCATAAAATTTCTCTTACTTTTCCCATAAATTTCAATTGCAGTAGAAATTCTATTTAAAAGTTTGATAATCAAAGTATTTTAGCTAAAAAATGAGTTTTGTCAGAAAAGTACTAAAACCGCTCTAAAACTTCGAAATATGCAATAAAATACCGTTTTAGCACATTTTTCTGAGATTTTCATATTTCATGTATTTTTAAAAAATAATATGAAATATTCTATAATAATATTGATTTTTATAGATTTTTATGGGATTTTTTAAAAATATGTAAATAATTCATAAATATTCAAAAATGCTTTAAAACGTTATTTTATTGCATTTTTTGACAATTTAAGGCATTTTCAAGGATTTTCTAAAAAACTATTTTTTTTTATCAAATATACCTATGAGTAAGCCTCCTCAAAAAAAAAAATCATAAAATTTCGCTTACTTTTCCCATAAATTTCAATTGCAGTAGAAATTCTATTTAAAAGTTTGATAATCTATGTATTTTAGCTAAAAAATAAGTTTTGTCAGAAAAGCACTCAAACCGCTCTAAAACTTCGAAATATGCAATAAAATTTTAGCACATTTTTCTGAGATTTTCATATTTCATGTATTTTTTGAAAAATAATATGAAATATTCTATAATAATATTGATTTTTATAGATTTTTAATAGGATTTTTTAAAAAAATATGTAAATAATTTATAAATATTCAAAAATGCTTTAAAACCTTATTTTATTGCATTTTTTGATGATTCAAGGCATTTTCAAGGATTTTTTGAAAAACTATTTTTTTTATAAAATATACCTATGAAAAAAAATCATAAAATTTTGCTTACTTTTCCCAAAAATTTCAATTGCAGTAGAAATTCTAGTTAAAAGTTTGATAATCTAAGTAGTTTAGCTAAAAAATGAGTTTTGTCAGAAAAGCACTCAAACCGCTCTAAAACGTCGAAATATGCAATAAAATACCATTTTAGCACATTTTTCTGAGATTTTCATGTTTCATGTATTTTTGAAAATAATATGAAATATTATATAATATTATTGATTTTTATAGATTTTTAATGGGATTTTTTAAAAATATGTAAATAATTCATAAATATTAAAAAATCCTTTAAAACGTTATTTTATTGCATTTTTTGACAATTTAAGGCATTTTCAAGGATTTTGTGAAAAATATATTTTTTTTTTATAAAATATACCTATGAGCATGCCTCCTAAAAAAAAATCATAAAATTTCGCTTACTTTTCCCATAAATTTCAATTGCAGTAGAAATTCTATTTAAAAGTTTGATAATCTAAGTATTTTTTATTTTTTATTAACACATCGGCCGATTCCCACCAAGGCAGGGTGGCCCGAAAAAGAAAATTTTTCATCATCATTCACTCCATCACTGTCTTGCCAGAAGGGTGCTTTACACTACAGTTATAAAACTGCAACATTTACACCCCTCCTTCAGAGTGCCGGCACTGTACTTCCCATCTCCAGAACTCAAGTCCGGCCTGCCGGTTTCCCTGAATCCCTTCATAAATGTTACTTTGCTCACACTCCAACAGCACGTCAAGTATTAAAAACCATATGCCTCCATTCACTCCTATCAAATACGCTCACACATGCTTGCTGGAAATCCAAGCCCCTCGCACACAAAACTTCCTTTACCCCCTCCCTCCAACCTTTCCTAGGCCGACCCCTACCCCGCCTTCCCTCCACTACAGATTTATACACTCTCGAAGTCACTCTGTCTCGTTCCATTCTCTCTACATGTCCAAACCACCTCAACAACCCCTCCTCAGCTCTCTGGACAATCGTTTTGGTAATCCCACACCTCCTCCTAATTTCCAAACTCCGAATTGTCTGCATTATATTCACACCACACATTGACCTCAGACATGACATCTCCACTGCCTCCAGCCTTCTCCTCGTTGCAACATTCATCACCCATGCTTCACAACCATATAAGAGCGTTGGTATAACTATACTCTCATACATTCCCTCTTTACTTCCATGGACAAGGTTCTTTGTCTCCACAGACTCCGAAGTGCTCCACTCACCCTTTTCCCCTCATCAATTCTATGATTCACCTCATCCTTCATAGACCCATCCGCCGACATGTCCACTCCCAAATATCTGAATACATTCACCTCCTCCATACTCTCTCCCTCCAATCTGATATCCAATCTTTCGTCACCTATTCTTTTTGTTATCCTCATCACCTTACTCTTTCCTATATTCACTTTCAATTTTCTTCTTTTACACACCCTACCAAATTCATCCACCAACCTCTGCAGCTTCTCTTCAGAATCTCCCAAAAGCACAGTGTCATCAGCAAAAAGCAACTGTGACAACTCCCACTTTGTATTTGCTTCTTTATCTTTTAGCCCAACACCTCTTGCCAAGACCCTCGCATTCACTTCTCTTACAACCCCATCTATAAATATATTGAACAACCACGGTGACATCACACATCCTTGTCTAAGGCCCACTTTTACTGGGAAATAGTCGCTTCCCTCCTACACACTCTAACCTGAGCCTCACTATCCTCATAAAAACTCTTCACTGCTTTCAGTAACCTTCCTCCTATTCCATACACCTGCAACATCTGCCACATTGCATCCCCTATCTACCCCTATCATACTTGCCTTATCCAAATACTGTTCACCTATATGTTTCACTGTAAACACTTGGTCTACACACCCCCTACCTTTCCTAAAGCCCCTTGTTCATCTGCTATCCTGCTTTCTGTTTTACTCTTAATTCTTTCAATAATAACTCTACCATACACTTTACCAGGTACACTCAACAGACTTATTCCCCTATAATTTTTGCACTCTCTTTTGTCCCCTTTGCCTTTATACAAAGGAACAATACACGCTCTCTGCCAATCCCTATGTACCTTACCCTCTTCCATACATTTATTAAATAATAGCACCAACCACTCCAAAATTATATCCCCACCTGCTTTTAACATTTCTATCTTTATCCCATCAATCCCAGCTGCCTTACCCCTTTCATTTTACCCACTGCCTCACGAACTTCCCTACACCCACAACTGGCTCTTCCACACTCCTACAAGATGTTATTCCTCCTTGCCCTACACACGAAATCACAGCTTCCCTGTCTTCATCAACATTTAACAAATCCTCAAAATATTCTCTCCATCTTCCCGATACCTCTAACTCTCCATTTAATAACTCTCCTCTCCTATTTTTAACTGTCAAATCCATTTGTTCTCTAGGCTTCTTCAACTTATTAATCTCATTCCAAAACTTTTCTTATTTTCAACAAAATTTGCTGATAACATCTCACCCACTCTCTCATCTGCTCTCTTTTTACATTGCTTCACCACTCTTTAACCTCTCTTTTCTCTCCATATACTCTTCCCTCCTTGCATCACTTCTACTTTGTAAAAACCTCTCATATGCTAATTTTTTCTCCCTTACTACTCTCTTTACATCATCATTCCACCAATCGCTCCTCTTCCCTCCGCACCCACTCGCCTGTAACCACAAACTTCTGCTGAACACTCTAACACTACATTTTTAAATCTACCCCATACATTTTCGACCCCATTGCCTACACTCTCACTAGCCCATCTATCCTCCAATAGTTGTTTATATCTTACCCTAACTGCCTCCTCTTTTAGTTTATAAACCTTCACCTCTCTTTTACTTACTGATTCTATTTTCCTTGTATCCCATCTACCTTTTACTCCCACTGTAACTATAACTAAAAAGTGATCTGATATATCTGTAGCCCCTCTATAAACATGTACATCCTGAAGTCTACTCAACAGTCTTTTATCTATCAATACATAGTCCAACAAACTACTGTCATTACGCCCTACATCATATCTTGTATAATTATTTATCCTCTTTTTCTTAAAATATGTATTACCTATAACTAAACCCTTTCTATACAAAGTTCAATCAAAGGGCTCCCATTATCATTTACACCTGGCACCCCAAACTTACCTACTACACCCTCTCTGCATGTTTCTCCCACTTTAGCATTTAGGTCCCCTACCACAATTACTCTCTCATTTGGTTCAAAAGTTCCTATACATTCGCTTAACATCTCCCAAAATCTCTCTCTCCTCTACACTCCTCTCTTCTCCAGGTGCATACACGCTTATTATGACCCACTTTTCGCATCCGACCCTTATTTTAATCCACATAATCCTTGAATTTACACATTTATATTCCCTCTTTTCCTTCCATAACTGATCCTTCAACATTATTGCTACCCCTTCCTTAGCTCTAACTCTCTCAGATACTCCTGACTTAATCCCATTTATTTCTCCCCACTGAAACTCGCCCACCCCTTCAGCTTTGTTTCGCTTAGGGCCAGGACATCCAACTTCTTTTCATTCATAACATCGGCAATCATCTCTTTCTTATCATCCGCACTACATCCACGCACATTCAGACAACCCAATTTTATAAAGTTTTTCTTCTTCTCGTTTTTAGTAGATTTGTACAGGAGAAGGGGTTACTAGCCCATTGCTCCCGACATCTTAGTCGCCTCATACGACACGCATGGCTTACGGAGGAAAGATTCTTTTCCACTTCCCCATGGACAATAGAGAAAATAAAAGGAACAAGAGCTATTAAGAAAAAGAAGAAAAACCTAGATGTGTGTATGTATATATATGCATGTGTATGCCAGTGTAGTGTGACCTAAAGTGTAAGTAGAAGTAGCTAGATATACCTGTTATCCAGCGTGTTTATGAGACAGAAAAAAGACACCAGCAATCCTACCATCATGTAAAACAGTTTCAGGTTTCTGTTTCACAGTCACCTGGCAGGACGGTAGTACCTCCCTGGGTGGTTGCTGTCTACCAACCTACTACCTTGAGTTTTGTCAGAAAAGCACTCAAACCACTCTAAAACGTCGAAATATGCAATAAAATACCATTTTAGCACATTTTTCTGAGATTTTCATGTTTTATGTATTTTTTGAAAAAAATATGAAATATTCTATAATAATATTGATTTTTATAGAATTTTAATGGGATTTTTTGAATTTATGTAAATAATTCATAATTATTCAAAAATGCTTTAAAACGTTATTATATTGCATTTTTTTACTATTTAAGGCATTTTCAAGGATTTTCTGAAAAACTTGTTTTTTTTTTTTTAAATATACCTATTAGTAAGCCTCCTCAAAAAAAATCATAAAATTTCGCTTACTTTTCCCATAAATAAATAAATATTCAAAAATGCTTTAAAACTTTATTTTATTGCATTTTTTTGACGATTCAAGGCATTTTCAAGGATTTTCTAAAAAACTATTTTTTGATAAAATATACCTATGAGTAAGCCTCCTCAAAAAAAAAAAAAAAAAATTCGCTTACTTTTCCCATAAATTTCAATTGAAGTAGAAATTCTATTTAAAAGTTTGATTATCTAAGTATTTTAGCTAAAAATTGAGTTTTGTCAGAAAAGCACTCAAATCGCTCTAAAACGTCGAAATATGCAATAAAATACCATTTTAGCACATTTTTCTGAGATTTTCAGTAGAAAGCAGTAGAAATTCTATTTAAAAGTTTAATAATTTAAGTATTTTAGCTAAAAAATAAGTTTTGTCAGAAAAGCACTCAAACCGCTCTAAAACTTCGAAATATGCATTAAAATTTTAGCACATTTTTCTGAGATTTTCATATTTCATGTATTTTTTGAAAAATAATATGAAATATTCTATAATAACATTGATTTTTATAGATTTTTAATGGGATTTTTTAAAAAATATGTAAATAATTTATAAATATTCAAAAATGCTTTATAACCTTATTTTATTGCATTTTATGACGATTCAAGGCATTTTTAAGGATTTTTTGAAAAACTATTTTTTTTTTATAAAATATACCTATGAAAAAAAAAATAAAAATTTT
Source organism: Cherax destructor (assembly GCA_009830355.1). Lineage (NCBI taxonomy): Eukaryota > Metazoa > Arthropoda > Malacostraca > Decapoda > Parastacidae > Cherax > Cherax destructor. The sequence goes on from WNWK01030032.1 coordinate 20,839, forward strand.
GCTTACTTTTCCCAAAATTTCAATTGCAGTAGAAATTCTAGTTAAAAGTTTGATAATCTAAGTATTTTAGCTAAAAAATGAGTTTTGTCAGGAAAGCATTCAAACCGCTCTAAAACATCGAAATATGCAATAAAATACCATTTTAGCACATTTTTCTGAGATTTTCATGTTTCATGTATTTTTTGAAAAATAATATGAAATATTCTATAAAAATATTGATTTTTATAGATTTTTATTGGGATTTTTTAAAAATATGTAAATAATTTATAAATATTCAAAAATGCTTTAAAACGTTATTTTATTGCATTTTTTGACGATTCACGACATCTTCAATTATTTTCAGAAAAACATTTTTTAGATAAAATATACCTATGAGTAAGCCTCAAAAAAATCATAAAATTTCGCTTACTTTTCCCATAAATACCAATTGCAGTAGAAATTCTATTTAAAAGATTGATAATCAAAGTATTTTAGCTAAAAAGAGTTTTGTCAGAAAAGCACTCATACCACTCTAAAACGTCGAAATATGCAATAAAATACTGTTTAACACATTTTTCTGAGATTTTCATATATCATGTATTTTTAAAAAACTAATATGAAATATTCCATAATAATATTGATTGATAATCTAAGCATTTTAGCTAAAAAATGAGTTTTGTCAGAAAAACGGTAAAACCGCTCTAAAACGTCGAAATATTTAAGCACATTTTTCTGAGATGTTAATGTTTCATGTATCTTTTGAAAAATAATATGAAATATTCTTAAATAATATTGATTTTTATAGATTTTTAATGGGATTTTTTAAACATATGTAAATAATTTATTAATATTCAAAAATTCTATAAAACTTTATTTTATTCCATTTTTTGATGATTCAAGGCATTTTCAAGGATTTTCTGAAAAACTTTTTTTAGATTAAATATACCTATGAGTAAGCTTCCTAAAAAAAAAAAAAAATTCTCTTACTTTTCCAATAAATTTCAATTGCAGTAGAAATTCTATTTAAAAGTTTGATAATCTAAGTATTTTAGCTAAAAAATGAGTTTTGTCAGATAAGCAATCAAACCGCTCTAAAACGTCGAAATATGCAATAAAATATCATTTTAGCACATTTTTCTGAGATTTTCATGTTTCATGCATTTTTTGAGAAATAATATGAAATATTCTACAATAATATTGATTTTTACAGATTTTTATGGGATTTTTTTAAAATATGTAAATAATTTATTTATATTAAAAATTGCTATAAAACGTTATTTAATTGCATTTTTTGACGATTCAATGCATTTTCCAGGATTTTCTAAAAAAATATTTTTTTTATAAAATATACCTATGAGTAAGCCTCCTCAAAAAAAAAAAAAAAAAAATTTCGCTTACTTTTCCCTTCAATTTAAATTGCAGTAGAAGTTCTAATTAAAAGTTTGATAATCTAAGTAGTTTAGCTAAAAAAATGAGTTTTGTCAGAAAAGCACTCAAACCGCTCTAAAACGTCGAAATATGCAATAAAATACCATTTTAGCACATTTTTCTGAGATTTTCATGTTTTATGTATTTTTAAAATAATATGAAATATTATATAATATTATTGATTTTTATAGATTTTTAATGAGATTTTTTAAAAATATGTAAATAATTCATAAATATTCAAAAATGCTTAAAACGTTATTTTATTGCATTTTTTGACAATTTAGGCATTTTCAAGGATTTTCTATAAAAACTATTTTTTTATATAAAATATACCTATGAGTAAGCCTCCTCAAAAAAAAAATCATAAAATTTCGCTTACTATTCCCATAAATAAATAAATATTCAAAAATGCTTTAAAACTTTATTTTATTGCATTTTTTTGACGATTCAAGGCATTTTCAAGGATTTTCTAAAAAACTATTTTTTGATAAAATATACCTATGAGTAAGCCTCCTCAAAAAAAAAAAAAAATTCGCTTACTTTTTCCATAAATTTCAATTGAAGTAGAAATTCTATTTAAAAGTTTGATAATCTAAGTATTTTAGCTAAAAATTGAGTTTTGTCAGAAAAGCACTCAAACCGCTCTAAAACGTCGAAATATGCAATAAAATACCATTTTAGCACATTTTTCTGAGATTTTCATGTTTCATGTATTTTTTGAAAAATAATATGAAATATTCTATAATAATATTGATTTTTATAGATTTTTAATGGATTTTTTAAAAATATGTAAATAATTTATAAATATTAAAAAATGCTTTAAAACGTTATTTTATTGCATTTTTGACGATTCAAGGTATTTTCAAGGATTTTCTGAAAAACTATTTTTTTATAAAATATACCTATGAGTAAGCCTCCTCAAAAAAAAATCATAAAATTTCGCTTACTTTTCCCATAAATTTCAATTGCAGTAGAAATTCTATTTAAAAGTTTGATAATCTAAGTATTTTAGCTAAAAAATGAGTTTTGTCAGAAAAGCACTCAAACCGCTCTAAAACGTCGAAATATGCAATAAAATACCATTTTAGCACATTTTTCTGAGATTTTCATGTTTCATGTATTTTTGAAAAATAATATGAAATATTCTATAATAATATTGATTTTTATAGATTTTTAATGGATTTTTTAAAAATATGTAAATAATTTATAAATATTCATAAATGCTTTAAAACCTTATTTTATTGCATTTTTTTGACGATTCAAGGCATTTTCAAGGATTTTCTAAAAAACTATTTTTTGATAAAATATACCTATAGTAAGCCTCCTAAAAAATAATAAAAATTCGCTTACTTTTACCATAAATTTCAATTGAAGTAGAAATTCTATTTAAAAGTTTGATAATCTAAGTATTTTAGCTAAAAATTGAGTTTTGTCAGAAAAGCACTCAAACCGCTCTAAAACGTCGAAATATGCAATAAAATACCATTTTAGCACATTTTTCTGAGATTTTCATGTTTCATGTATTTTTTTAAAAATAATATAAAATATTTTATATTAATATTGATTTTTATAGATTTTTAATGGGATTTTTAAA
>WNWK01030033.1:0-23839 GCA_009830355.1 Cherax destructor
CGAGCTTGGCCAGCATTCTGGACCGTGATGATGCGAGTGCCGCTCTTGAGAGCGTGAAATGAGATATCTTTACCAACATGGCATAGCAGAGCCTTACCAATACTATGGTCTGAAAGATAGGTATTAGGTGAAGTCGGTCGCAGAGTAAAAAACTTTGTCTATTGAGTAGTGTGAAACAAAGTGTTTAAGGGAAGTGCATGACGAGCTGGTCGTTTCTGAGATGAACGAGAATGAAGTGTCGAATCGTCATGTAAGGGTCATGGTCGTTTGTGTGCGGGACCGGGGGTGGTCCGACGTGTGACAGGAGGGCAAATTGAAAATTGCTGCACCGTTAAGGGAGAAGCCGGAATCAAGGTCAGAGAAGAGCGAAGGTCAGATGTATCGAAAGGGCCAGTCGGATCCCCGGTACCTGAAGCAGGTGACGAACCAGCACAAGCAAGAGGTAAAGGGGTATTAGGGTTGTCCATTAACGAGGTAGGGTCAGAACTAGGTGCGATATCAAGAAGGGGCCCGGGGGTAGGTTCACAGATTAGGGCATCCATGGTTAGGTTACTTCTTTCTTTTTTTTTTAAGAAAAAAAAGAAAGAAAATAAAAATAAAAAAAAAGAATAAAAAAAGGGGAACGTGAAGGAATAGCTCCTAGGAGGAATGAAAGGGGCGTAAATCCCCCTCCGCGCCCAAGAGGACCTCAACATCGCAAGTAGTGCAGATGCTGCATGGAACCCGTGCCATACCCTACCCTTCATGCCAGTAAACCAGCAATCCGGGATAGCAACCTCACATCCACCGAGCCAAGTCGGCGGACAAAAGAGAGGGCGGCCGGATATCCGCCACAAAGCATACCGCCTTTGGCCACCACCCCCGGAATCCAAAAGGTGGCCTCCAGAGATACACTCATCGCCCGAAAGATACCTCAAGGCCACTCCCCAGGAGACTGGAGAGGGATCGGGACAGCCCCAGGCGATCCAGATTCCACGGCAAACTACACCACCGCCAAGAACCTCAACGTAATGGGATTGGACCACGGTACCCTTCCCCCTACCTAGGAACTAGAATGCCTGTGGAGAGAAGCTCCCAGGGTACAAATGGGAAGGAAATAAGGGAGAGATGAGGAGGAGGAGGAAAGGGAAAAGGGAGGATGGGGAAGATGGGAAATGGTAGGGGGGATTGGGGGGTAATTAGGTTCGGTCTGAGGAAGACGACCAAGAAGTCCAATTCCTCAGACCGATAGACTCTTTACCGCGACAAGGAGCCCCCCTTAAAGAGGCATACGCCAACAAGAATCTTCAATAAAGGTAAAACTTATTTAACTGTTCATTTGTCTATTATAATTAGTGCTTTATATTTATTTCTCATTGTTTTCTGTATGTAAAACTATAGTATTTATTCTTTAAAAAATTATTTTTTGTGAATTGTATTTACATTATTTCTTATGGGAAATAAGGTTTTGACTTTTGAGCAATTCATGTTAAGATCTAGCTCCTGGAACAGATTATGACCGAAACACGAGGGACCACTGTACACTGCAAAGTCGCTGTTTTAAATAAAAAACATGATCGGGATTTTTTTCTCATTATGCACTGTGTGCTGCAGGATTTTTTTTATACTGCGCACACTGACAACGCAGACCCATTCTTTCATATGTAGGCCTACCAGCTTTCTTCCTCCAGATTTGAAGGCGCTAGAATTTTGGCGTATAAATATGGGACCGACACTGGCTCTCAAGCTGTACATATACGGGACCAACCCTGAAAGGGTTAATGTGTACCTGCACGCCAGCACAATGTGTAAGAATATTTAGGTACAGGTACACATAAGTCTAATTATCAGAGTACATATAAAATATGCAAAAACTTTAAAACACTTGAAATTTTGGAGAGGTGTGCTCATGGAGAATGTAAACAAACCTAATGGGGCTCGCTGTATTAGAAAGACAGGGAGCCGTATAGCAAGCTTTGGTCATAATTTTAAATTGCTGCATTAGCGATCGTTCAAGGCAATGACATAAACGGGGCCCACTGTATCCATTGCCCTCTATAAACATGTATATCCTGAAGCCTGCCCATCAACCTTTTATCCACAATACATGAGCTAACAAACTACTTTCATTATGTGCTATATCATATCTTGTATATTTATCCTCTTTTCATAAAAATCTGTATTACATCTTTCTCACATAGTTAAATTAAAGGCTCCCATTTTCATTTACCCTAGGCACAAATTTACCACTACTCCCTACAACATTTTACCCACTTTAGCATTGAGATCCCCAACCAGAAGTACTCTCCTCACTTGATTCAAAACTCCCACGCACTCACTCAACATTTCCCAAATTCTTCTCTCTCTCTACAATTCTCTCTTCTCAGATGCATAAACACTTACTATAACCCACTTTTCACATCAACCCTTATTTTACTCCACATAATCCTGAATTTATACATTTATATTCCTTCTTTTCCTGCCATAACTTATCCTTGAACATACGCTAATTCTTTAGCTCTAACTCTTTGAAACCCTGACCTAATCCATTTATTTATCTGCAATGAAACTCTCCTACCTCCTTCAGCTTGTTTCACTAGAGCCAGGACATCCAGTTCTTTTCATTCATAACATCCATAATCATCTCTTCTATCGTTCACGCTACATCCACGCATGTTAATATTCTGTATATTTACATCACATAATATTAACATTTTTGAAGTGCAAAGTTTGGTCACACTTTTGAATTGCATCAAAAATTGTGCTATGTTCAGTCACATTGTAGAGGGTTTACTGTATACTCTCTTGCACTTAGTCACTCCTTTCTTATGGCTATAAAAATAAATTACAAGTAATCTATATTAAACAAATGAATAATTTACCTTGCATATGTAGAGTGTCGGCATCCAGGGCCAGTGTTTGGGTCACTGGGGTTGTGTACATTAAGAGCATCTTCTGGTTTAATTGGCAGGAGAGAAGAATGGGAGGCAAAATACAGGTAATGCCCAGTCACACTGATATTGTAATAACTGAAGAGAGTTGGGCCCGTGTGTGTGTGGCAGTTTGCGCAGAGAAGCGTCACGATGTTTCAGCAGTTTAGCCATCTTCTGGAAATAGTTGTATTAACAGTAGATGAGGTTGAGTCATTATAGTAGCTGAGTTAGAAGGATGAGTTTTAGCAACACTTGGCAGGGAAGGTATTGATACCTCAGCGATACAGGTAGTGAGCGGTTAGTCAGGAGAATATAACAGATGGCAGGTCTCTTGGTCTATGATGGTCATCATAGGTTCCAGAAAATGTTCATTAGCCCTGAGCTGTAAACCATAAATGCAATCCAACCAACAAAAACACACATAAACAACCTCTGAAACATTCTCTTTTGCAACAAAATATGCTACACGGAGTCTTCTAGGCATAATATTTGAGTTCTGAGGTGCTGCTTGTGGGTGAGCAACTCGATCACGCCACTACGTTTAATAGAGGAGTCTGAGGAGCATTTCTGCGGTGAAGGTTAGGCACAAGTTTCAGTCCTCTCAGAATTGCTAGAAGAAATCTGACATTTGGATTAGGACTGTTATGCTGGTATCTGAACAAAGGATTTACAGAAAATGGTCCACTATTTGCCAAAGACTGTTTTTTTTGTTCTTCTGAATCTTCATAACGACGAAGATCGATGGAGAGTACAGCAATCAAGAATATAAGCTGCATGTACAGATCACACAGGAGCACTACACTGCCATATATGCAGAATTCTTGAACAAGAGGAATGAAGAGGAAGAATGACACAGTAACAATAGTGATTGTAGTTAAAAAATATTTGGTTATTGTCCATCCTTCTCTTGCTAATCCTTGTGCTACACGAATTTTGGTGTCTAAATGTGACGGCGTTGATAAAACTGATCTGATTAATGCCATACTGTTCTCAAAGCCAATCAAGCCAGCTAAAACTGGGTACACATATCTTCCTTTGCTCTGTAGTGGCCTCAAACCAAAATAAGCACAGAAGCCCACAGAGATGCACAGAGAGGCTATCAATGTTGCCTGAATACTAATGGCCATGCCTAACTTGCTCTTGAACATATCCATTTTTAAAATAGAAAAATAAATAGATACAAATAAAAAACAATAAAAAATTATAAGAAGAAATTCCCAGGGAGACATGCGTGAGGGAAAGTAGATGTGAGTAATTTCTTCTCTTCCAGGGTGAATAGGCTGGTGAACCGGGTAGCGTGAGGTCAGTTCTACCTCCAACCCACTAACAAACCTGAAAAATTAAACAATAATTGCAATATTAATGTTATATATAAAACTGTAGAACTTCTTATATTAATTTTTATTTAACATAAGTTATGCAATAATCCATGTGCATTATCAGTTTATTCCTTTAGAAGACACACACTTACCCCTGTCACTGTCCAGACCCCTAAAATTAATATTGCCCACTGTTTTAAAAAAAAAATTCACCTGAAATGGTAGAGAATCTTTTTCTGAAGATAATGACACCAAAAGTGTCAAATCTGATGGTAAACTTATGGAAACATGAAGGCACAAAGTTAGCGGTCTCGACACAATTTAGGCATTGGCAATTTCGCACACTGAGTCCTATTTTAAACCAATTCAACTGCTCCATTCAACCAAATTTTTAGCAGTTACACTAGCATGTCTTCCGTTCTACTGACTGTGCACAAGAAACCGCTCATATTATAACTATCCTATAAAGTGCACAGAAGTCAGTAATTTGGCCAATTTTACACAAAATTAAAAAGAATAAAAATTTAAAGAGTCCAAAATAAACAATGTGGACATTCCTGGCACTAAAACAACCTTTCCTCTCTTCATTAATCATGTCCCCAGGCCTCTTTTAGATTTCCTATATTACGCTTGTCTTCAATTTTGAATTCTTAATCACACAAAATATAAGATTTACATACAGTGGATCCCTGGTTCTCGTCGGTAATCCGTCCCAGAGGGCCCGTCGACCACCGGTTTGGTCGAACTCCGATTCTATTTTCCCCATAAGAAATAATGGAAATAAAATTAATCCGTTCCAGACATCCAAAAGTATTAAAATAAAATATTTTTTAGAACTTCTTGACCTTAAATTACACACATTTTTATGAAAAATTAAGAAATAATAGTACAATAACATGTCACTTACATTTATTGAAGAGTTGTTGATGTGTGCAACACGGGAGGAGGGGAGAAGATGGAGTAGTATGCTAGTGTTTGGAAGAGGAATCCCCTTCCATTAACACTGCAGGTGGCAAGTTCTTTCCTGGGGTTACTGGCCTTTTTCCTTGAATGCTATACTCCCTGCATGAATGCTACACTCCCTGCATCCCTGCTTCACTCCCTGCATGAATGCTACACTACCTGCATCCCTGCTTCACTCCCTACATGAATGCTACACTCCCTGTATACCTGCTTCACTCCCTGCATGAATGCTACACTCCCTGCATCCTTGCTACACTCCCTGCATCCCTGCTACACTCCCTGCATCCCTGCTACACTCCCTGCATCCCTGCTACACTCCCTGCATCCCTGCTACACTCCCTGCATCCCTGCTACACTCCCTGCATCCCTGCACCTCACCTCACCCCCCTGCATCCCTGCTACACTCCCTGCATCCCTGCTACACTCCCTGCATCCCTGCTACACTCCCTGCATCCCTGCTACACTCCCTGCATCCCTGCTACACTCCCTGCATCCCTGCTACACTCCCTGCATCCCTGCTACACTCCCTGCATCCTGCTACACTCCTGCATCCCTGTTACACCCTGCTCCCTGCTACACTCCCTGCATCCTTGCTACACTCCCAGCATCCCTGCTACACTCCCTGCATCCCTGCTACACTCCCTGCATACCTGCTACACTACCTGCATCCCTGCTACACTCCCTGCATCCCGGTTACACCCTGCATCCCTGCTACACTCCCTGCATCCCTGCTACACCCTGCATCCCTGTTACACCCTGCATCCCTGCTACACTCCCTGCATCCTTGCTACACTCCCTGCATCCTTGCTACACTCCCTGCATCCCTGCTACACTCCCTGCATCCCTGCTACACTCCTGCATCCTTGCTACACTCCCTGCATCCCTGCTACACTCCCTGCATCCCTGCTACACTCCCTGAATCCTTGCTACACTCCCTTCATCCCTGCTACACTCCCTGCATCCTTGTACACTCCCTGCATCCTGCTACACTACCTGCATCCCTGCTACACTCCCTGCATCCCGGTTACACCCTGCATCCCTGCTACACTCCCTGCATCCCTGTTACACCCTGCATCCCTGCTACACTCCCTGCATCCTTGCTACACTCCCTGCATCCTTGCTACACTCCCTTCATCCCTGCTACACTCCCTGCATCCTTGCTACACTACCTGCATCCCTGCTACACTCCCTGCATCCCTGCTATACTCCCTGCATCCTTGCTACACTCCATGCATGCCTGCTACACTCCCTGCATAAATGCTTCACTCCCTGCACATTCTTTACCACAGGCTTGGCACTAGGAGCTTTCTTGGGGCCCATGGTGGCTTATTTAGCAGTTGCAAGCACTAAAAACACTGGAATAATGACAATATATATGGTATGAATGCGTGGGTGGTGCGTGGGTAGTGGTCGCTCACTTGTAAACAATAACACACTGAGTGCCTGGGCGCCCAGCTGGGCCACGGCCCCACGCGTACGCGTCCAGGATGGATAGCCAACTCGCCCAACTCCGATTGGCCGCCTAATACCAAGCTAAAAATATTGTAAAAAAAACGCTGAACACCGATTTGGCCGAGCTCCGATGCCGTCGAGCACCGGGGGTTTACTCTACTCTATTTCTTGGATAATAAAATATAACCAGGAATGATTGGTTATAGTTTACAGTGTCCCAATAATTAAATCAGACCTATTAACCCTTTCGGGGTTTTGGTCGTACTAGTACGGCTTACGCCCTGGGGTTATTGATGTACTAGTACGCCTAAATTCTAGCGCCCTCAAATCAAGCAGAAACAGGCTGTTAGGCCTAGATGTGATAGAATGGGTCTGTGCAGTCAGTGTGCTCAGTATAAAAAAATTCCTGCACCACACAGTGCATTATGAGGAAAAAAAAACGTGTTTTTGGTTTAAAACAGTGACTTTGCAGACTATTTTCGTATGGTATTTATGCTTGTATTCTCGTTTTCTTAGTCTCATTTTATAGAATAGATGATATATTACAGAAATAGAGATAATTTTGACTGGTTTCACGATGACAAATACTTTGAAACTGAGCGCAAAGTAGCGAAAATGTTCGATTTTGGCCGATGTTCAAGAGTAAACAAATCACACCATGCGTCCAATACACATCAACTGGAGAGTCTAATATTCTTGCATAAGTGCGCTCATAATATTTATACCATTTTTACAATGATGCAGTTGTATACATAACAGTAAATCTTCTATTTTTTGTGAGAATAAAAATTCAAAATGGAAAGCAAAAGTAATGTAAGAGGGGCCTGGAGACGTGACTAATGAACAGAGATGTTATTTTAGTGCTGGGAATGTCTGCCTTGTTTATTATGGACCCTATTTTGAAACTGGCATCGTTTGAAATTTGTGTGAAATTGGCCAAATTGCCATTTTCTGACCACTATTTTGGGTAGTTGAAATTGGTAAATAGGCGGTTTCTTGTAGTCAATCGATAGAAGAAATGGAGTTCTAGCGAAATAGCTATAATTTTAGGAATATTGGAAAAAATCTAATATTTCCACTATTTTGAGCTCAATTTTAAGCTACTTCAGGTACTAAAACCAATCAAAATCATCTCTATTTCAGTATTATATCTCTCATTCTATCAACTTATACCAAGAAACAGCCAATAAAACAAAAACAATCCAAGAAAACACCTCAAATATACTATTTTACACCATCCACACGGTCAGAGTTGTTTTTCCCATCATGCACAACGTGGGGCAAGATTTTTGTTTATACTGTGCAGACTCATTACACAGACCCACTCTCTCATATCTAGGCCAAAATTTACTGCTCACAGTTTAAGTGAGTGAGCTGAGATCATGACATAGAACTACAGTGGACCCTCGGTTAGTGGCCGTTCCTGTTATCGGCCAACTCGGTTAGCGGCCGTTTTTTCGGCTCCCGGTTAGCGGCCGTTTTTTCGGCTCCCGGTTAGCGGCCGTTTTTTCGGCTCCCGGTTAGCGGCCGTTTTTTCGGCTCCCGGTTAGCGGCACTTTTTCGGCTCCCGGTTAGCGGCACTTTTTTCGGCTCCCGGTTAGCGGCCCTTTTTTCGGCTCCCGGTTAGCGGCCATTTTTCGGCTCCCGGTTAGCGGCCATTTTTTTGGCTCCCGGTTAGCGGCCATTTTTCGGGTCCCGGTTAGCGGCCATTTTTCGCTCCCGGTTAGCGGCCTTTTTTCGGCTCCCGGTTAGCGGCCATTTTTCGGCTCCCGGTTAGCGGCCATTTTTTCGGCTCCCGGTTAGCGGCCATTTTTTCGGCTCCCGGTTAGCGGCCATTTTTTCGGCTCCCGGTTAGCGGCCATTTTTCGGCTCCCGGTTGCGGCCATTTTTCGGCTCCCGGTTAGCGGCCATTTTTCGGCTCCCGGTTAGCGGCCATTTTTTCGGCTCCCGGTTAGCGGCCATTTTTTCGGCTCCCGGTTAGCGGCCATTTTTTCGGCTCCCGGTTAGCGGCCATTTTTTCGGCTCCCGGTTAGCGGCCATTTTTTCGGCTCCCGGTTAGCGGCCATTTTTTCGGCTCCCGGTTAGCGGCCATTTTTCGGCTCCTCGGGTTAGCGGCCATTTTTCGGCTCCGGTTAGCGGCCATTTTTCGGCTCCCGGTTAGCGGCCATTTTTCGGCTCCCGGTTAGCGGCCATTTTTCGGCTCCCGGTTAGCGGCCATTTTTCGGCTCCGGTTAGCGGCCATTTTTCGCTCCGGTTAGCGGCCATTTTCGCTCCGTTAGCGGCCATTTTTTCGGGTCCCGGTTGCGGCCATTTTTCGGCTCCCGGTTAGCGGCCATTTTTTCGGCTCCCGGTTAGCGGCCATTTTTCGGCTCCCGGTTAGCGGCCATTTTTCGGCTCCCGGTTAGCGGCCATTTTTCGGCCCGTTAGCGGCCATTTTTCGGCTCCGGTTAGCGGCCATTTTTCGGCTCCGGTTAGCGGCCATTTTTCGGCTCCCGGTTAGCGGCCATTTTTTCGGCTCCCGGTTAGCGGCCATTTTTCGGCTCCCGGTTAGCGGCCATTTTTCGGCTCCCGGTTAGCGGCCATTTTTCGGCTCCCGGTTAGCGGCCATTTTTCGCTCCCGGTTAGCGGCCATTTTTCGGCTCCCGGTTAGCGGCCATTTTTTCGGCTCCCGGTTAGCGGCCATTTTTTCGGCTCCCGGTTAGCGGCCATTTTTTCGGCTCCCGGTTAGCGGCCATTTTTCGGCTCCCGGTTAGCGGCCATTTTCGGCTCCGGTTAGCGGCCATTTTTCGGCTCCCGGTTAGCGGCCATTTTTCGGCTCCCGGTTAGCGGCCATTTTTCGGCTCCCGGTTAGCGGCCATTTTCGGCCCGGTTAGCGGCCATTTTTCGGCTCCGGGTTTGCGGCCATTTTTCGGCTCCCGGTTAGCGGCCATTTTTCGGCTCCCGGTTAGCGGCCATTTTCGCTCCGGTTAGCGGCCATTTTTTCGGCTCCGGTTAGCGGCCATTTTTCGCTCCGGTTAGCGGCCATTTCCCGGTTAGCGGCCATTTTTCCGGCTCCCGGTTAGCGGCCATTTTTTCGGCTCCCGGTTAGCGGCCATTTTTTCGGCTCCCGGTTAGCGGCCATTTTTTCGGCTCCCGGTTAGCGGCCATTTTTTCGGCTCCCGGTTAGCGGCCATTTTTCCGGCTCCCGGTTAGCGGCCATTTTTTCGGCTCCCGGTTAGCGGCCATTTTTTCGGCTCCCGGTTAGCGGCCATTTTTTCGGCTCCCGGTTAGCGGCCATTTTTTCGGCTCCCGTTAGTGGCCGTTTTTTCGGTTAGCAGCCATATGGGACGCGTCAGTCCACCAGCCGGGGCCGCTTGTGCTTCAGTTTGCCTGTTTCTCGGTGCATGAGGAAGCTTCTGCTCATTCATCCAATCATTTCGCTTGTTTTCCATTGTTTTTGCTCAGTGCAACTGCGAAATAAGTAACCATGGCTCCCAAGAAAGTTCCTATGGCAAAGAGAGTGAGAAACAACATGGAATTTAAGAGAGAGGTGATTGAGAAATATGAAAGTGGTATGCGGGTGCTGGGACTTGCCAGGATGTTTAGGAAAAACAAATCAACTATTACATCCATCCTGGCTAAGAAAGAAAAAATCAAGGATGCTGATGTTGCCAAAGGAGTAGCTTCTGTAACGAAACAAAGGTCACCAATAATGGAACAAGTTATTGTTATTGTGGATTAAAGAAAAAGAAATAGTGGGAGACAGTGTAGTGGAGTCTGTTATTTGTGAGAAGGCAAGGCATTTGCATGAAGATCTTGTGAAGAAAACTCCTGGAACAAGTGCTGCTGGTAGTGAATTTAGGGCCAGCATAGGCTGGTTTGAGAGATTTAAGAAGTGTAGTGGCATACACAGTGTTTTAAGGCATGGTGAGGCTGAAGTTCAGACAAACATTCTGCTGAAACGTTTGTGCAGTAATTTCAGGACTACATAAAGAGTGAAAATCTGAAACCCCAACAAGTGTTTAATTGTGACGAAACAGGACTGTTTTGGAAGAAAATGCCCAACAGGACCTACATCACGCAGGAGGAAAAGACACTGCCAGGACACAAGCCTATGAAAGGCAAGCTAACTCTCATGTTGTGTAGCAATGCAAGTGGGGATTTCAAAGTGAAGCCTTTACTCGTGTATCACTCTGAAACTCCCAGAGTGTTCAAGAAACACAATGTCCACAAGAAAAGATTGTGTGTGATGTGGAAAGCAAATCATAATGCATGGGTCACAAGGCAAATTTTCAAAGATTGGGTTGATGATGTGTTTGGCCCAAGTGTGAAAAAATACCTTTAGGATGACAATTTGGTACTCGAGTGCCTCCTGGTACTGGACAATGCTCCTGCACATCCTCCAGACTTGGAAGACCAAATGTCTAGGGACTTCAAATTTATAAAAGTGAAGTTCTTGCCTCCTAACACCACTCCTCTTCTCCAGCCCATGGACCAGCAGGTCATTTCTAACTTCAAAAAACTCTACACAAAAGCAGTGTTTGGAAAGTGCTTTGAAGTGACCTTGGACAATGAATTGACCCTTAGAGAGTTCTGGAAGAATCCCTTCAATGTCTACAACTGCATAGGCCTTATAGGTATGGCTTGGAATGCAGTGACTTCCAGGACTTTGAACTCTGTTTGGAGACCACTGTGGCCGGATTGTGTTGAAAAAGAGGGATTTTGAAGGATTTGAGGCTGACCCTGACGACCCTGTGCCTGTTGTGGAAGATATTGTGGCATTGGGGAACAGCCTGGGGTTGGAGGTAAGTGGTGAGGATGTGGAAGAGTTGGTGCAGGACCACAGGGTAGAGCTAACCACTGAAGAGCTGCAAGAGCTGGAACTGGAACATCATCAGACCAGAGTTGAGGCTATTGCTTCAGAAAAGGAGGAGGAAAAGGAAGAGAAGGAGGCGCCTTCTTCAGTGATTAAGGAAATGTGTGGAATGTTGAATAGGTTACAAAGTTTTGTTGAAAAACACCATCCTGACCAAGCTGAAACAAGCCATATCTGCAACATGTTTAGTGACAAAACCTTGTCCCACTTCAGGGAAATGTTAAAGAGGTGCAAGAAACAGAGCACTCTGGACAGTTATTTTTCTAGACAGTGGTCCAGTGACTCTCAAGCTGGTCCTAGTGGCATTAAAAGACAAAGAAGGGAAGTAACCCCAGAGAGGGACTTGTTACCTGAAGTCCTTTTGGAGGGGGATTCCCCTTCCAAACACTAACTCCTCCCTATTTCCTCCTCCCTATCTTCCAGAAGCCAGCATTAGTCTTCAATAAAGGTAGTAATACTGATTTAATTGTAAAAAAAAATATTTTTTTTGTGAATATTTTTGTCTGGAACGGATTAATTGTATTTACATTAATTCTTATGGGGAATATTATTTCGGTTATAGGCCATTTCGGTATTAGGCCTAGCTCCTGGAACGGATTACGGCCGCTAACCGAGGGTCCACTGTACATCAGGGACCCTGGACTCAATGATGTAGTTCTACCTGACAGACAGTGAAAAGATTAACCGTATTAAAAGTATCTCTGGGATGTTTACACTAAATACTTTGAGAATTCCACTTCTGGCAGCAACTGAAAGTTAAACGACTTTCAACTTAAAGATATGCTTTTAATTTAGAAAAAATAATTTAGAAAAAGATAGCTTATGAAAGTTTTTTACAATGCAGAAGTGATTTAAGAAGGGCAGAGTATATGGAGAGTAAAAGAAAGGTGAGAGTGCAAAAGGAGAGCAAATGATAAAGTGGGAAAGACACTGTCAAGAAATTTTGCTCAGAATAAGTAATTTCATGTACTGGCCAGGGAGGTATAACATCTTTTAGGAGTGAAGAAGAGCAAGATGTGAGTGTGGGGGAGGTGCGTGAGGCATTACATAGAATGAAAGGGGGTAAAGCAGCTGGAAATGACAGGATCATGACAGAAATGTTAAAAGCAGGGAAAGACATAGTGTTCGAGTGGTTTATATTTTTGTTTAATAAATGTATGAAATCTAGGTAGTAGGTTGGTAGACAGCAACCGCCCAGGGAGGTACTACCGTCCTGCCAAGTGAGTGTAAAATGAAAGTCTGTAATTGTTTTACATGATGGTAGGATTGCTGTCTTTTTTCTGTCTCATAAACATGCAAGATTTCAGGTATGTCTTGTTACTTTACTAACACTTAGGTCAATCATGTCTGTACTTACATTCAGTGTTATCAAGCACTATTACTATTCAGACAAATACACTTCACAACTATAGGCGACTTTCTTCTATTTTCTTACTAGTTCTTGTTCTTATTTCCTCTTATCTCCAAGGAGAAGTGGAACAGAATTCTTCCTCTGTAAGCCATGCGTGTCGTAAGAGGCGACTAAAATGCCGGGAGCAAGGGGCTAGTAACCCCTTCTCCTGTATATATTACTAAATGTAAAAGGAGAAACTTTCGTTTTTCCTTTTGGGCCAACTTACTTCAGTGGGAAACGGCCGACGTGTTGAAAGAAAGAAGAAGAAATGTATGAAAGAAAGGAAGGTACCTAGGGATTGGCAGAGAGCATGTATAGTTCCTGTATATAAAGGAAAGGGGGACAAAACAGATTGTAAAAATTATAGGGGAATAAGTTTACTGAGTATACCAGGTAAAGTGTATGGTAGGCTTATTATTGAAAGAATTAGAGGTAAGACAGAGAGCAGGATTGCAGATGGACAAGGAGGCTTTAGAATGGATAGGGGATGTGTAGATCAAGTGTTTACATTGAAGAATATATGTGAACAGTATTTAGATAAAGGTAAGAAAGTTTTCATTGCATTTACAGATTAAGCAAAAGGCATATGATAGAGTGGAAAGGGGAGCAATGTGGCAGATGTTGCAAGTGTATCGAATAGGTAATAAGTTACCCTGTGGACAATGCGTAGATCTACGGCTTGGACCCTGAAAGGGTTAACATCTTTATAGATGGGGTTGTAAAAGAAGTAAATGCTAGGGTGTTGAGGATAGGGGTGGGATTAAATTATGGGGAATCAAATTCAAAATGGGAATTGACACAGTTAATTTTTGTTGATGATACTGTGCTTTTGGGAGAGACTAAAGAAAAGTTGCAAAGATTAGTGGACGAGTTTGGGAGAGAGTGTAAATGTAGAAAGTTGAAAGTGAGCATAGATAAGAGTAAGGTAATGAGGGTATCAAACAATTTAGATAAGGAAAAATTGGATATCACAATGGAGGGAGGGAGTATGGAAGAAGTTAATGTTTTCAGATATTTGGGAGTTGACTTGTCAGCAGATGGGTTTATGAAATATGAGGTTAAGCATAGAATTGATGAAGGAAAAAAAAAGGTGAGTGGTGCATTGAGGTATCTGTGGAAACAAAGAACGATATCCACGGAGGCGAAGAATATAATGTACGAAAGTATGGTGGTATCAACACTCTTATATGGGTATGAAGCATGGGTTGTAAATGCTGCAGTGAGGAGGTGGCTGGAGGCAGTGGAGATGTCCTGTCTTAGGGCAATGTGTAGTGTAAATATTATGCAGAGAATTTATAGTGTGGAGTTACTAAAAGTATTATTCAGAGGGCTGAAGAGGGGGTGTTGAGATGGTTTGGTCATTTAGAGAGAATGGAACAAAGTAGAATGACTTGGAGAGCATATACAGTGGTCCCTCAGTTTTCGTGCATCTCCAAACTCGAACATTTATGTAAGTGTATTTTCGTAAGTGCTGTTCCAAGTGTATTTTTGGGGGTCTGAAATAGACTAACCTACGTGACATTATTTCTTAAGGAAGTAAATTCATTCGGTAATGGCACTTGAGCAGCATTCTGGAACAATTTTCTGCAAAAACCGAGGACCACTGTATATCTATAAGGGAACAGAAGGCAGGGTAGGGGTCGGCCACAAAAAGGTTGGAGGGAGGGGGTAAAGGTGGTTTTGTGGGCGAGGGGCTTGGACTTCCAGCAAGCGTGCATGAGCGTGTTAGATAGGAGTGAATGAAGACGAATGGTTTTTGGGACATAAGAACATAAGAAAGAAGGAACATTGCAGCAGGCCTACTGGCCCATGCGAGGCAGGTCCAAGTCCCCAACCGGCTTAAGCCAATGCCCCGACCCAGCCAGGTCAGGTTACAATCACTTAAGGAAGGAGCACGGCATCTGACCTAGTAGCACAAGCTAGTCAGGACCAACTCACACCCACCCGCACCCCACCTGGAGTTAACCCTCACCAGGTAAACTCCAGGTAGTCGGGTCACTTCCACTTAAGGAATTAGTACGGCATCTGACCTAGTAGCACAATCTAGTCAGGTCAAACTCACACCCACCCACACCCACTCATGTAAGCTGTTGGAGTGTGAGCAGGGTAATATTTTGTGAAGGGATTCAGGGAAACCGGTTAGCCGGACTTGAGTCCTGGAAATGGGAAGTAAAGTGCCTGCACTTTAACCCTTAAATGGTCCACACGTATATTTATGTTAGCTCGCCCAGTGCCCCGAATCTTTTGAAAAAAAAAATTATTTTTTTATATAGAAATAAAGAGCACATTTTTTTAAGTGTTATAGGATAAAAAAAAAAAAAAGAAAGAATTTGGGTCAGCAGTTACCAAGATATGAGGCGGAGAAGTTGGCACTGGATGCTCACCTGACAGCAACAGGAGTCCTGCCGCTTGCAGAATCGCTGACGATATACATACCTTTTTTCACTTTTTTTATTATTTTATATAATTTTTATGTTCTCATAATCACAACTTATAGTAGTTCTTGTGATTTCATAGCCAATCTGTGTTCTGACACTAATATTAGGTACTGAAATTGTACTCAAATAATAATAATAATGATAGTGCATAAAAATAATAATAATAATATTGATAGTGAATAATAATGATGATAATAATAATAATAATAAGAGGTGTTGGGCTAAAAGATAAAGAAGCAAATACAAAGTGGGAGTTGTCACAGTTGCTTTTTGCTGATGACACTGTGCTTTTGGGAGATTCTGAAGAGAAGCTGCAGAGGTTGGTGGATGAATTTGGTAGGGTGTGTAAAAGAAGAAAATTGAAAGTGAATATAGGAAAGAGTAAGGTGATGAGGATAACAAAAGAATAGGTGACGAAAGATTGGATATCAGATTGGAGGGAGAGAGTATGGAGGAGGTGAATGTATTCAGATATTTGGGAGTGGACATGTCGGCGGATGGGTCTATGAAGGATGAGGTGAATCATAGAATTGATGAGGGGAAAAGGGTGAGTGGAGCACTTCGGAGTCTGTGGAGACAAAGAACCTTGTCCATGGAAGTAAAGAGGGAATGTATGAGAGTATAGTTATACCAACGCTCTTATATGGGTGTGAAGCATGGGTGATGAATGTTGCAACGAGGAGAAGGCTGGAGGCAGTGGAGATGTCATGTCTGAGGTCAATGTGGTGTGAATATAATGCAGAGAATTCGGAGTTTGGAAATTAGGAGGAGGTGCGGGATTACCAAACGATTGTCCAGAGAGCTGAGGAGGGGTTGTTGAGGTGGTTTGGACATGTAGAGAGAATGGAACGAGACAGAGTGACTTCGAGTGTATAAATCTGTAGTGGAGGAAGGCGGGGTAGGGGTCGGCCTAGGAAAGGTTGGAGGGAGGGTAAAGGAAGTTTTGTGTGCGAGGGCTTGGATTTCCAGCAAGCATGTGTGAGCGTATTTGATAGGAGTGAATGGAGGCATATGGTTTTAATACTTGACGTGCTGTTGGAGTGTGAGCAAAGTAACATTTATGAAGGGATTCAGGAAACCGGCAGGCCGGACTTGAGTTCTGGAGATGGGAAGTACAGTGCCGGCACTCTGAAGGAGGGGTGTAAATGTTGCAGTTTTATAACTGTAGTGTAAAGCACCCTTCTGGCAAGACAGTGATGGAGTGAATGATGATGAAAGTTTTTCTTTTCGGCCACCCTGCCTTGGTGGGAATCGGCCGATGTGTTAATAAATAAAATAAAAAATAATAATAATAATAATAATAATAATAGTGAATAATAATAATAATAATAATAATAATAATAATAATAATAATAATAAAAAGTTCCCTTGAAGCATCGCTGCCTTATCTCATCTGATCTCCACTAATGATAACTGGTGACATTTCACGAAGGGTGAGCCGTAGTCTTATCTCTTCTTATCAGTCCAGTAATTACAGTGATGACATTTGAGGAGTTTACACTGCTTCCCTTTATTTGTTACGCAAACCTGTCTGTCTGTCTGTATCTGTCTGTCTGTGTGTCTGTCTTTCTGTCTGCCTGTGTTTCGTCTTTTTTCTGTCTGCTTGTCTGAGAGAGTAGCTCATGAACCAACTGGTATTACGCAGATCACAAGCACAGTATAACACTTTGTCTTGATTTTTTTAGTTATCCTAGGTAATTTACACTATGTATAATTGTATTTATGTATGTGTTCCTGTGAGATAGAGACAGAGACAGATAGATACAGACAGACAGAGATAGACAGCCAATCAGGTACCCAGCTGACCAGCCAGCTGATGGCCAGCCAGGTGGCCAACCAGCTGCTTGCCAGCCAGGTGGCCAGGCAGGCAGGCAGCCAGCTGGCCTGCCAACCTGCCGACATCACTTTCCACTTCAAAGGGGTGTGTTAATATGACATGACATCAGTGAATCCTTGGTGTTTGCTGCAGTGTTTCCTCTAGCTGGCTCTCAATTTACCTGGTGCTCCCACAAGGTACTAATTGGTCCCAGATTTTTTTTAATATGACGCACACCGAGTGTTAAGACCCATTCTATGCTCAGCAGGCATCTCAGGCCAATCGTGCCAAATTTGGAGGCAGGAAAAATAAAACGTAAAAATACGTTTGGGGCAGTAGCAGTACTAACGTATATATACGTTTGGACTGTTTTAGGGTTAAAGGAGGGGTTTGGGATATTGGCAGCTTGGAGGGACATTTGAACTGTTGTATCTGAGCGCCTCTGCAAAGACAGTGATTATGTGTGAGTGATGGTGAAAGTATTGAATGATGATGAAAGTTTTTTCTTTCTTTTTGGGTTACACTGCTTTGGTGGGAGACGGCCAACGTGTTAAGAAGTTACGCAAGAGATCAATTTCTTCTAACCTTAACAAAATATGTCTTAACTGGCAATTCACACTTTGCCATCAGCCAAATAAACAGCATTAACCCTTTCACTGTTCAGACTCTCCAAAATGAAACATATTCTCAATGTCCAAAAATCCCTTCCCCCTCCCTAAAAAAAATATACATTTTTCTTCTGAAATGGTAGAGAATCTTCTTCTGAAGGTAATGACACCAAGAGTACAAAATTTGATAGAAAACTTATGGAACTGAGCAAGCACAAAGTTAGCAGTCTCGGCATAATTTACACAACATCGATTTCCCCCAATTTAAGTTGTATTTTAGGTCAATTCGATTGTTCCAATGGACCAAATTCTTAACTATTTTACTAGTATGCCTTCCATTCTATTGAGCACAAGAAACCACCCATTCAGCTGTTTCAACATCCCTATAAAGTGATCAGTATTAGTAATTTGACCTATTTCACACAAAATTACAAAAATGCCAGTTTAAAAAATAGAGTTCATAATAAACAATGTAGACGTTCCTGGCACTAAAACAACATTTCTTCTGTTCATTAGTCATGTCCCCAGGCCTCTCTTTTATTACACTTGCCTTCCATTTTGAATTCTTATTCACACAAAAATAGAAGATTTATTCCATTTCTTGGATATTAAAATATAACCAGGAAAGATTGTTCATGATTTACAGTGTCCCAATAATGTAATCAGACCTATTAAAAACCTGTACAACAGACTGGGGGTTGTAGGGAGGGCTTACTCATCCTCTGGACTATTGGCAAAAATAGAATACGTATTTCTGCTACTCTGAGCTCAATTTCAAGCTACTTCCACTCCTAAAACAATCAAAATCATCTCTATTTCAGAAACATGTCTTCCATTCTATTAAATGATGCCAAGAAACAGCCAATAAAACCAAAAACACTACCAGAGAAAACCCCTCAAAGGTGCTATTTTAAATCAAACATACAGTCAGAATTTTGTTATTCCCATTATGCACCATGAAGCTGCTTTAACTGACTCACAGTATGGCGCACTTTATACCCACCGTCCATGAATAGTGTAATGAACCACTCTGTAACTGTTATATACAGTGGACCCCCGGAAATCGAACGCCTCCCAACTCGACCTATTATGTAAGTTTATTATTGTAAGTGCTTTTTGTAAGTATATTTTTGGGGGTCTGAAATGGACTAATCTAATTTACATTATTCCTTATGGGAATAAAGTCATTTGATAACAGCACTTGAACAGCATTCTGGAACGAATTATGGCCGATAACCGGGGGTCCACTGTATTTGAAATTTACCATATCATTGCCCTATTTTACCATTTATAAAACTCTTAAAATCTATTATTACAATTTTATTTTACTTTTTTAAAATCTCTTGTTGCCAATGCACATTTTTTCTAGTAACTATTGTAAACAACTTATATTAGCTTTTGTGCAAAAACAAGTCATAGTCTGGTGATACATTATCTTATAATTTTGTGTTATTAGCTTTATACATAGTTAATACTATAGTTCATTAACCCCTAAACTGTCCAAACGTGGATCTACATTCACTCGCACAGCGCTCCGAATATTTTGGGGAAAAAAAAAAAAAAAAAAACCAAGAGGGCATTATTCTACACATTATAAGATAAAAAAAAAACATTTAGGATCAGTACTTATCGAGATATAAGACTACAAAGTTGGCACTGGATGCTCACCTGACAGCAACATGGAGTCCTGCCGCTTGCAGAAGTGTTGCCGATATACCTTTTTTCCTTATTTTTATATTTTTATATTTTTATGTTAACACATCGGCCGTTTCCCACCAAGGCAGGGTGGCCCGACAAAGAAAAACTTTCATCATCATTCACTCCATCACTGTCTTGCCAGAGGCATGCTTACACTACAGCTACAAAACTGCAACATTAACAACCCTCCTTCAAAGTGCCGGCAATGTACTTCCCATCTCCAGGAACCAAGTCCGGCCTGCCGATTTCCCTGAAACCCTTCATAAATGTTACCTTGCCTACACTCCAACATCACATCAAATCCTAAAAACCATTTGTCTCCATTCGCTCCTATCTAACACACTCACGCACGCTTGCTGGAAGTCCAAGACACTCGCACACAAAACCTCCTTTACCCCCTCCCTCCAACCTTTTCTAGGCCGACCCCTACCCCGCCTTCCCTCCACTACAGATTTATACACTCTCGAAGTCATTCTATTTTGCTCCATCCTCTCTATATGTCCAAACCATCTCAACAACCCCTCCTCAGCTCTCTGGATAAGTTTTGGTAATCCCACACCTCCTCCTAATCTCCAAACTACGGATTCTCTGCATTTTATTCACACCACACATTGCCCTCAGACACGACATCTCCACTGCCTCCAGCCTTCTCCTTGTTGCAACAGTCACAACCCATGCCTTACACTCATACAAGAGCATTGGTATAACTACATATACAGTCAACCCTCCATTTTCATGTATCATTGTTTTCGTGTATCTCTGTTTTCGTGTTTCAGTTTTCGTGCAGTTTTTTCTGAGAAATTTTACCTCCGTTTTCGTGTGATTGCCTCCGTTTTCGTGCCTGGTACGGAACCTGTCCACCAGTGCCCCACACATACAAAGCCCGCTAGACCGCCACCCACGCACATTGTCACGCAGTGTAGCATTGTTTATGCTTGAGTGAACATCATCCCAGGAGTTCATACAAAACATTTATTAACAATTCATTGTTTTTGGCCCTTGATTATTGTGTGTGACTACTAAATAAGCTACCATAGGCCCAAAGAAAGCTCCTAGTGCCAGTCCTTTGGTAAAGAAAGTGACAAGAATTAAGAGTGGAGATTGCAAGGGAGTGTAGCAGGCATGCAGGGAGTGTAGCATGCATGCAGGGAGTGTAGCATGCATGCAGGGAGTGTAGCATGCATGCAGGGGGTGTAGCATGCATGCAGGAGGTGTAGCATGCATGCAGGGAGTGTAGCATGCATGCAGGGAGTGTAGCATGCATTCAGGGAGTGTAGCATGTATACAGGGAGTGTAGCATGTATGCAGGGAGTGTGCATGTATGCAGGGAGTGTGGCATGTATGCAGGTGCAGGTGGCAGGTATGCAGGGAGTGTGGCAGGTATGCAGGGAGTGTAGCAGGCAGGGAGTGTAGGGAAGTGACCCCAGATAAGGACTTGGTACCTAAATTCCTTATGGAAGGGGATTCCCCTTCCAAACAATAGCCTCTCTTCCCTCTCCCCTCCTCCCTCACTTCCATCCATCAACATCAGTCTTCAATAAAGGTAAGTGTCATATTCAGTTCATTCATTTGTGCGTGTAAAGTTATCTTTAAGACCTCAAATTTTTTTTTTTCAAACTTCTGGGTTTCTGGAACGGATTAATTGAATTTCCATTATTTCTTAAGGGGAAAATGGTTTCAGTTTTCGTGTGTTTCAGTTTTAGTGCATCCCTCAGGAACGGATTATGCACGAAAACAGAGGGTTGACTGCACAGGTCTCCCTCAACATTCACGAAGGTTAGGGGATCAAGAGCCTCGCGAATGTTGAAAAATCGTGAATGTTTGGTGCCCCAATGTATTGTAGGGAAATATAATACAATACTGCTTCCTTAACCTATTGAACCATGAACAATCATAAAACACATGAAAACATTGTAAAATATTGTACAATAATAGTATAATTATACAATAAAATAATTATACAATATTTTATAGTGGGGTGAAGTGTCATGGGAAATCATGAGTTACTGACACTGCTGCTTTTCCCTCTGCCCACTTTGTAATGATGCTAAATGCTTAATTAAATACGTATATTAGATAAAAAATAAAATAAAAATGAAACTCCAACTTGATAACTTTATTTTAACCCTTTGAGAGTTCGAGAGGCCCTCTCCCAAACTTGTTCTCAGGGTCGAAAATTTTTCCGAAAAATTATTTTTTATGAAATGATAGAGAATCTTTTTCCGATCATAACGCCACCATAATTATGTAATTTGATGGAAAACTAACAGAGTTATGCTCTCGCGAAGTTAGTGGTATCGATGACATTTACGCATCGGCGATTTCGCCCACTTTGAGCCCTATTTTCGGCAAATTCCAATGTTTCAGTCTACTAAAATTATAGCTATTTCACTAGAGTTCCATTTGTTCTATCAATTGAGTATAAGAAATCGCCAATTTACCGATTTCAACTACCCAATAAATAGTGTTCACCAATATGTTTCACTGCAAACACTTGGTCTACACACCCCCTACACTTCCTAAAGCCTCCTTGTTCATCTGCTAACCGGTTCTCGTCTTACTCTTAATTCTTTCAATAATAACTCTACCATACACTTTACCAGGTATACTCAACAGACTTATTCCCCTAAAATTTTTACACTCTCTTTTGTCCCCTTTGCCTTTATACAAAGGAACTATGCATGCTCTCTGCCAGTCCCTAGGTACCTTACCCTCTTCCATACATTTATTAAATAAAAACACTAACCACTCCAAAACTATATCCCCACCTGCTTTTAACATTTCTATCTTTATCCCATCAATCCCAGCTGCTTTACCCCCTTCCATTCTACCCACTGCCCCATGCACTTCCCCCACACTCACAACTGGTTCTTCCTCTTTGCTATAAGATGTTATTCCTCCTTGCCCTATACACAAAATCACAGCTTCCCTATCTCCATCAACATTTAACAATTCCTCAAAATATTCCCTCCATCTTCCCGATACCTCTAACTCTCCATTTAATAACTCTCCTCTCCTATTATTAACTAACATATCCATTCGTTCCCTAGGCTTTCTCAAGTTATTAATCTCACTCCAAAACATTTTCTTATTTTCAACAAAATTTGTTGATAACATCTCACCCACTCTCTCATTTGCTCTATTTTTACATTGCTTCACCACTCTCTTAACCTCTCTTTTCTCTCCATATACTCCTCCCTCCTTGCATCACTTCTACTTTGTAAAAACCTCTCATATGCTAACTTTTTCTCTCTTACTAATCCCTTTACATCATCAGTCCACCAATCGCTCTTCTTCCCTCCCGCACCCACTTTCCTATAACCACAAACTTCAACTGAACATACTAAACACTATATTCTTAAACTTACCCTATACCTCTTCTACCCCATTGCCTATACAGTGGACCCCCGCTATTCGAACGGCTCGGTAATAGAACATATCGTCATTAGAACAAGAAAATCGATATCGCCACGAGAACAAAATATCACGATTTGAACAAGTGCGTCCGAGACCTGTCCGCCCAGGCGCTTGGGTGCCTCACTACTCAGGCGTGGAAAGCCAGTCCTGCATTGTTTACACTCGAGACAGAGACATGCAGGCATGCATGTCTCATCCAGACATTCACACTTAATTATAATTGCTTGGAGTTTGTTCATTAAGTGCGAGGCAGTGGTGAGAGGCAGCGGCAGCGGCAGCAGCGGCATCTGAGCTCCATATTTTTCTCATCACCCAGAGTTTATCAATGCTCCTATGATGACCTAGCTGCAAGCAAAACTGCACTAACCTACGTAGCATCCAGAATGACCCAAGAATACCAGCAGTGAGACCTACAAACCAAATAAACTGACGATTAAAGGAAAACTGCCCACAAACCCAAAGCATCACCCCGCTGCCAAACAAACGCTTACCAGCCTACACCAGCCTACAACCTACAGCTTACCAGCCTACAGTTCACCAGCCTACAGGTTACCAGCCTACAGTTTACCAGCCTACAGGTTACCAGCCTACAGGTTACCAGCCTACAGGTTACCAGCCTACAGGTTACCAGCCTACAGGTTACCAGCCTACAGGTTACCAGCCTACAGCTTCATCTTGCCGCACCAACTTCCCCGACTACTGTGCTCAAATGAGACGTAACATCAGAAGAACAAAATCCCAAATCAACAAGAAAACACCAAGAAATCTACTAATCAACTTGTCTACCAAGGTAGCCGGTACATCACCCTCCATCCCACACCCCACACCCACACCACCACCCAGGGCGACGCATCAACAACAAACATGGCTGCCTCCCCACAAGCTCCCTTCACTGGCTTCACCCCAGATAATCTCTCAGGTATGACAATGATCCAGATACACTAAAGTCATACATCATCAAATTAATC
>WNWK01030034.1:0-23839 GCA_009830355.1 Cherax destructor
TTTTTTAAGCCTATGAGGGATCCTTGGTTTTTTTTCCCAGTAAACCATGATGTGACCCTTTGGGTTTTTTTTCCCAGTAAACCTATGATGTGACCCATTGGTTTTTTTCCATAAACCTATGATGTGATCCATTGGTTTCTTCCAGTAAACCTATGATGTGATCCTTGGGTTTTTCCCTTCCAGTAAACCTATGATGTGATCCTTTGGGTTTTCCCTTCCCAAATAAACCTATGATGTGATCCATTGGTTTCCTTCCAGTAAACCTATGATGTGATCCATTGGTTTTTTCCCAGTAAACCTATGATGTGATCCATTGGTTTTTTTCCCAATAAACCTATGATGTGATCCATTGGTTTTTTTCCCAGTAAACCTATGATGTGATCCATTGGTTTCCTTCCAGTAAACCTATGATGTGATCCTTGGTTTCCTTCCAGTAAACCTATGATGTGATCCTTGGTTTCCTTCCAGTAAACCTATGATGTGATCCATTGGTTTTCTTCCAGAAAACCCTATGATGTGATCCATTGGTTTTCTTCCAGTAAACCTATGATGTATCCATTGGTTTTCTTCCAGTAAACCTATGATGTGATCCATTGGTTTCCTTCCAGTAAACCTATGATGTGATCCTTGGTTTCCTTCCAGTAAACCTATGATGTGATCCATTTTTTCCCTTTCCCAGTAAACCTATGATGTGATCCATTGGTTTTCTTCCAGTAAACCTATGATGTGATCCTTTGGGTTTTTCCTTCCAGTAAACCTATGATGTGATCCATTGGTTTTCTTCCAGTAAACCTATGATGTGATCCTTTGGGTTTTTCTTCCAGTAAACCTATGATGTGATCCATTGGTTTCTTCCAGTAAACCTATGATGTGATCCTTGGTTTCCTTCCAGTAAACCTATGATGTGATCCATTGGTTTCCTTCCAGTAAACCTATGATGTGATCCATTGGTTTTCTTCCAGTAAACCTATGATGTGATCCTTTGGGTTTTTCTTCCAGTAAACCTATGATGTGATCCATTGGTTTTCTTCCAGAAAACCCTTTGATGTGATCCATTGGTTTCCTTCCAGTAAACCTATGATGTGATCCATTGGTTTTCTTCCAGTAAACCTATGATGTGATCCTTTGGGTTTTCCCTTTCCCAGTAAACCTATGATGTGATCCATTGGTTTTCTTCCAGTAAACCTCTCATGTAAGGAGTTGGAGCAAGTTGGAATGGCCTCTGATTTAATAATATAATTTAAGCGAAAAGATGTTGTGGTCTTGTATCAAAAATTTTTGCAGATCGAAAAAAAGAGACCCATTGGCAATTAGTTATTTTCTGGATGAATAAATCGAGTAGCTTCAGTAAGTTTGTTAAAATTTACACAAATACAATTATACAAGTTTTGGGTGATTACACCTGTGTTACACAATAACATTGGTGTAAATTACCTAAAATAATAAAAAAAATAGTGACTTGTTTTCATTAGAGTTCTCGTAATTTGAATGATCATTCTAAGTATTAGATACAGCAAAAATCTGTCATGATTAAAACCGTATAATTTTTTCATACTCTACGACACAAGATTGGACAAAGGGGGGCCGAGGCACCAGTCGCGCAAAAATATATATATGTTGTGATAAAAACACAGGCCTCATTTCTAGGCTTTATTGAACACAAAATCCAATTTTAATGTTGCAACAGAAGAAAATACATCTAATGACTGCTGCTGGGACAGGTGATTAAGGTGCTATGTCCTCAGAAAAGCTATAGCTACTGGCGACATATTTAAGTTACCATGTAATCTGCATCACGAATGTATTTGTGTAAGGAGGAACACCCCATGCTGGGCCATCGCCGTACTGTTTTTGTTATTGTTAGGGGCCCTGGGTGGTCCCGTATTGTTCCTCGGCGGCTCCCCCACAAGAGCGGTATACTACAATCTCCCCTTCTAAAATATCAGATACATTCTCCAAACGGTTAGGTGGGTGACGTGTACGTCCAGACCTTCTAGCCCTTGAGCCTCTTCACCGGGTTCGGTATTTTCTAGCGGGTTTGACTATCTACTGGAGCGGCATCCCCTATTTCAATAGGGGTAGCCTGAAAAGGCTTCCCTGGAGAAACCGAAGCATCTTTCGCAACATCTATTGGTGTATCTTGAGATTCCGCATAACATTGGTTTCCTGGGGCAAGTGTCTTGTAGATACAGTAGTCTCTTCACCATTTTGGTAGCGAATGTGGGCATAAGCGGATTAGCTTGTAGGAGCTCCTCTTCCACTAAAGGATCCTCTTGTTCATCCTACGGTGACTCTTCAGGAGAATGGGTCCAGGGTGACATAACCAGGTGGGCATGGGGCTCCCGTAGAGGAACGACGTGAATAGTTGAAGAGTCTCTCATGAGGGGTAGCATTAGTAGCTGTGCACAGCAATGATCTAATAGAGTGAAGGGCATCAGGTAAGACAGTCTGCCAGTGTTGAACCGGTAGATTGCGAGATTTCAGTGTCATTGTAACTGACTTCCATATAGTACCATTGAACCCTCCACTTGACCATTGCCTTGGGGTTGTAGCTTGTTGTTCTGCTGCAAGCAATCCCTTTGTTGCAAAAACTCATGAAGTTCATTACTCATGAACGGGATCCCCTGTCTGAATGGATATAGGCCGGCATACCAAAAATAGCGAATAACTGGGAAAGACAACTGATGACAGTTGAAGCAGTCATAGCCCGGGAACACAAAAAACCTAGAATATTCATCTACTATGTTAAGGAAATACCTATTCTGGTTTATGCTTGGTAGAGGTCCTTTGAAATCTATATTCAGTCTCTCGAAAGGCTGGGTGGCTTTATGAGATGAGTTTTTCTCTGGCTGTGAAAGTTTGGCTTGCACTCTGCACATACTCTGCATGATCTGATCACTTGTCGCACCTCTTCCACTGAGTAGGGCATATTCTTAGATTTAACAAAATGATACAGGCGTGTAACTCCTGGGTGACACAAGGCCTTGTGGAGCTCTGAGAGTGATTGCAAATCATGACATGCTGCTCCACAGTGGGACCTAGAGAATGCATCAGGTGAAAGTTTTCTTCACCCGGTCGATACAGAATATCAAAGTTATAACACGATAGTTCCATCCTCCAGCGTAATATCTTGTCATTCTTGATCTTACTTTTGTGCTTCTTGTCAAACATATACATGGACCGTTGGTCAGTCCTTACAGTGAAATGTCTGCCTGTTAAATTGCCTCCAGTGGCGAACTGCTTCTATGATGGCCTGGGCTTCCTTTTCTACAGCAGCATAGCACTTCTCTGATCCTTGAAAAGTTCTTGAAAAGAAAGCAACGGGACGTCCTGCCTGAGATAGGACTGCAGCAATGGCAACTTCAGATGCATCCGTTTCCACCTCGAATGGTAGGGACTCATCAATGGCCTGAACTACTGAGTTTTCAATATCCTGTTTGAGAGTATAGAAAGCAGTTTCTGCTTCCTTTGTCACAGGAAATATCGTGGTAGCACTCAGTGGGCGAACTTTACTTGAATAGTTGTAGATCCACGTGAGTAAAGCAAAAAGACCAAGAGTTCTTTGGGTGACTTTTGTCTTGGGGCATTGGAAGTTCCCGAGAGGTCAAGTTTTCAGGGTCTGGGGATTTGCCCTCCTTCCACCACATAACCAAGGATGTTAAGCCTTTTAGTGGAAAAAGTGCACTTTTCTTCATTGTAACTGATATTTTTCTTCTTGGCAGCTTCCAAAACTTATCAAGGTTTGCATCATGTTCCTCCTGGGTCTTGCCACAAATGGTAACATTATCTAAATATGCATAAGTTCCCATAAGTTGCTCTTCCTGAATGAGTGAATCCATAATTCGTTGGAAACAGGCTACCCCATTGGTAACCCCAAAAGGGACTCTGGTAAACTGATAGAGGCCGTCACTAGCCTGAAACGCTGTGTATGGTTTATCTTCATTCCTTATAGGGACTTGATGATAGGCACTTCGTAGATCAATTGTGCTAAACACATAGTACTGAGCAATTTTGTTCACTGTATCATCAATTGAGGTAGAGGTACCCATCAAAAGTGTAAATTTGTTGATTGTCTCAGAATAGTCGATAGCCAGCCTCCGTTTCCTATAATCATCCTTGACAACAACGACCTGTGCACGCCACGGAGAATTACTTGGTTCTATAATACCCTCCTTCAGCAGCCTCTGAGTTTCTTTCTCAATGAACATCCTATCTTCATAAGAATAGGGCGTGACTTAGCTGATATAGGATGACAATCCGCAGTAGATTCGCAAACAGCTTTGGTGGGTCTACCCTTAAAGTGCTAAGACCACAGACAACGAGAGGAGGCAGTTCACCTCCATATTTTAAAGGTAACACTACCATGACGCTTCTGAAATCCTGACCAAGGATACATCAGAGCACAGTTGTGGCAGAACAGCTAAATGTACATCTTGATAATCCCTGTCATTAACTCTAAGGTTTACCTTACAAAACCCTAACGTCTGAATAAGAGAGATGTTGATGCCATGGAAACTCCTGATGAGTGATGTACCGTCAAGGAGTGGCGTTTAACTACGTCAAGGTTGATGAAACTCTCTGAGCTGCCCTGTCAATCAGACCATCTACTTCTGTTCCTTTGATGAACACTTTCACAACTCCTTTGACAGTAAATTTTGGGAGCAGCCGCAGAAGTCACTGTTGCTAGAGTCGCCTGGTCGGAATGCAAGAAGCACTAGCTCTTGTTGATGTATTAGCACGACATACTTTAGCAAAGTGACCTTTCTTATGGCATTGATGGCACATTGCTTCACGAGCCGGACACTTTGGACGTGGATGTCTTGAAAAACCACAAAGAAACACTTTGTGCCTGCAGCGCTGTCACTGAAGCAGGTTCCACGGTAACCTCATTAAAAGAGTCTTGGTCGGGAGTTACCGCACTTACCACTCGAAAGGGTGGGTAGTACTGTACACTTCAAATTCTTCTGAGCTGAATCTAATGATCTTGCCTGGTCAAGGGTAGTGGCTAAGTCCAGAGTTTTATTCTCCAATAAACGCTGCCTTATTATTGGTGATTGAGGCCACTGATAAAAGCATCCCTGATGGACTCTTCACAATACTGAGAAGCTGTCACCGCTCGGAAGTTACAGTCCTTACCTAATATTTTCAATGCTTGAAAGTATTCCTCTAAGGATTCACCAATCTGCTGGCGGCGAGTTGCAAGACGATATCGTGCAAAGATTTCATTTGGGGAATTACTGAGACTTGAGGGCATTGATAGCATCTTCATAGGTATTACACTCAGAAATAACCTCATAGATTTTAGGTGACACAAAGTTGATGAGCAGGGGTTAGTTTATCTAGATCTTCCTGAGGAAAGGCTCTCAAAAGTTTTCGAAAGTCTTAAACCAGTGCTTCCATTCCTGAGCAGCCGTTGATACACTGGGGTCAGAGTCTAGCCTCTCAGGTTTCAGTAAACGCTCCATTTTGCTTGTAGTCTAGCTCAGAATCGCCGCAGGTGCCAGGATATTTTGTTCAATAAATTGTTGTGATAAAAACACAGGCCTCTTTCTAGGCTTTTTGAACACAAAATCCATGGTACATTCTCAACAGAAGAAAAACATCTAATGACTGCTGCTGCAGGACAGGTGATGTAAGGTGCATATGTCCTCAGAAAAGCTATAGCTTGGCGACATATTTAAGCTTACCGAATGTAAAATTTGTGTAAACGAGACCACACCTTTCTGGGCCATCGCCGTACTGTTTGTTGTTATTGTTAGGGGCCCCCTGAGGTGGGCCGATTGTGTCCTGCAGCGGGTCTCCACAAGAGCGGTATCACACAATATATATGCGTCTCACCAATAAAGGTAAATTTTCAGAATTAAATAAGTCGCATTACTTAAATTCCTATACAATGTAGGTCCCTATACAACGTAGGTCCCTGTACAATGTAGGTCCCTATACAATGTAGATCCTATACAATGTAGGTCCCTATACAACGTAGGTCCCTATACAATGTAGGTCCCTATACAATGTAGGTCCCTGTACAATGTAGGTCCTGTACAATGTGGTCCCTATACAATGTAGATCCTATACAATGTAGGTCCCTTTTCAATGTAGGTCCCTGTACAATGTAGGTCCCTGTACAATGTAGGTCCCTGTAAATGTAGGTCCCTGTACAATGTAGGTTATTCTACGTTAAAATAATATACTCTTTGTGCTCATTATATCTGTGTTCCTCGATCCCTTTGTAAAAAAAATTGTCCTATGTTAGTTTTTTTATTATTATCCAAACCTAAAAAGGAAAAAAAATATAAAAAAACACCATGGCTTGGTTGATAACGCTCATGCCTCTACACTGAGTGTGTGGTTAAAATCCCAGGCACGGTGGAAACGTTGGTATGTTTCCTTACACCTGCTGTCCCTGTTCATCTTGCAGTAAGTAGGTACCTTGGTGTTAGTTGACTGGTGTGGGTTGCATCCTGGGGGACAAGATTGAAGGACCCTGATGGAAATAAGACAGTTCTCGATGACGCAGTTTTGGGTTATCCAGGTGGCTAACCTCCGGGTTAAAAATCCAAACAAATCTTAACTTACTGTAAAAACATGCTTGATCGCTAGCGCACTCTGCTCACACACTGAGGTCCGGGGGCCGAATCTCCTCCAGTATGGCTGGAAAACATTACGGATGTGTTTCTATAAGACACCTGCTGTCCCTGTCCATGTTCACCCATCAGTATAAAATGGGTACCTGGGTGTTAGTCAACTGGTGTGGTCGCATCCTGGGACAAAACTGACATAATTTGTGCTGAAATGCTCAGCATAACAAGTGGCTTTCTATATAGTAGTATGTCATTGATGTCAGCTAGCACTGTATACCATGTACGTACATGTACTTGTAGTGTCATGTTATGTATCTAACACGGTTACTCCTCTAAATTGGTTTTCTTTTGCAACTATTTTTCAAAGAAAACGGTTTTTTAGGGACATCACTACGTTTAACTGCATTATTATTCACCAAATTTACATCCTACACATAACTTTATTGCATTTGTTTTATTACAAATTAATATGTGGATTTTAGTTGATTTCAATAAACGCGCACTATTTATACACTCAGTAACTACTTTAGGGTAGGGCTCCCATTTACCCCAAGAACAGCCTGAATTCTTCGTAGTATGGATTCAACAACGTGCTGGAAACATTCCTTAGAGATCCTGGTCCATGTTGACATGATAGCATCACACAGTTGCTGCAGATTTGTCGGCGGCACATTCATGCTGCGAATTCCTGTTCCACCACATCCCAAAGGTTTTCCCCAAATTCTAACACTATCATCCGCATGTCGCAGCAGAAATCGCGATTCATTAGACTCCACTGCTGGCCTTGCTACTGGCAAGTCACAGTCGCTCCAATACATCAAGAAGTATCCCTTCGATCCCTGTTGGGGAGGGAATTTTAGCCTTATACCAGCGCTTCTACTCTTTCACGATGCTTGCTCATCGTATTAAGATAAAGCCTATAAATGGTGTTATCAACGACTCCTCTAAACTAGCCCTTGCGTCAGCTGTAAAGACCTGCTTGCAGGTTAAATTTACAGCTATCCTCTCGCTTAAAGACTCCTTCTTAGTCGTCTGCACTGACGACCTTGAAGCATCAAAACTGACCGACGACACCGCTGTGAAGACACTAAATGACCGACAATTCATCATCTTCCCTTCACCTTCACTGCTGGCGAAACGTTGTTTTTTATGAAACGACTGGACAAGATTATAACAACCCAATCAACAGATTATCTGAAGACATCAATTGAAGAACAAAACACCTGGGCTTCGATTGATAACATCACTAAGATCCCAAATGCAACATCCATGATCAAAGTCACCTTCACAGACATAGATATGGCAAATAGAGCACTGTCAGATGGCCTAGCCATCTCATATTACCACATACATCCACGCCATATAGAACCAGAACGCTTCGCCCACATCTCTCCCTGTTGGAACTGCTACTCTTACCTACATACAACAACCGACTGCCCCATTAAGGACAATAAATTCTGATCCAACTGCAGCAAAGAAGGACATGATTTCAAAGCCTGCCCCACCACCAATGCCACTCCTTCCTGCCTCAACTCCAAGGGCACTCACCATACCCTTGCAGCCAAATGCCCTCTTAGGAAGGAAATGCTGACTAAGAAACTTAAAGAAGAAACTAAAAAAAAATCAGCCAAAAATCGCCGACTTTTGCCGCTATAACCAAACTACAGTCTTCCTTGACTTCGAACTCCCTCTCTGCACTTCCCGACGCTGCCCCATCCAAGGTACTGTACTGCATGATGTATGCACACCTTGCTAATGCAACAAATCCCGGCACTTTCAACGCAACAATCAACGAACTGTAGATGAATGGTTCAGAGAACCGACAAGTTATAAATTAGACACATATGCAACACTTGGGTATCTTTATTGAGGAAACGTTTCGCCACACAGTGGCTTCATCAGTCCAATACAAAGTAAAAAGGTGTAAGGAGAGTTTGAGGTTATCAGTCCCTCGGCCTGGAGTCGATGTGTTCAGTCCATCAATCTTGTTAGAAGTGTAGCACAAGGCCGTAGAGGTGGCTTATATGCTGTAATCAGGTGAGGTGAAGCAGGAGGAGGCGGGGTCATAGTAGTACCATCCACTATTCTAAGTAGGTCTTCGTCCAAAGGTTGGACAAGTGTAGAAGATTGATGGACTGAACACATCGACTCCAGGCCGAGGGACTGATAACCTCAAACTCCTCCTCTCCTTACACCTTTTACTTTGTATTGGACTGATGAAGCCACTGTGTGGCGAAACGTTTCCTCAATAAAGATACCCAAGTGTTGCATATGTGTCTAATTTATAATCAACGAACTGTTCCGTCTAAATAATATGCCAACTTTCGACTTTCCTGACTCTCCACCTTCACAAGACTTCCTCAAGATTATCCCAAACATCGTCAACTTCACATCCACCTCAAGCCAAACTCCCGACCCTGCCCCAGAACCCACTTCAGAACCTTCGTCACCGACTACAACTACCTCTCAACAACCACAAACTATCCAACAAGCCACAAATAATCAAGACTCCCAGCCTCCACACTGCACAACCACAGAAGAAACAGAATTACATGAATTTCCTGAAGAATCCTCCGACGAAAGAGAAGAAAACACCGAAGATAACCGACCCACCAATTATATCCATTTCAAGGACGTTACTTTACACCACCCTGCCTTCACTGACGAAAAATCCAAAGAACTCCCCTCACCTGCAAGAATGAACAGTAAAACACGTTTGCAAACCATTGGTTTGTTTGATATCTTATTAGCACCCCATACCCATCCTGTGGGGGGTAGTAAAAAGATTAAAGAGGTACATAAGGGGTCCGGGGACGGGACCTTGAAAACTCTGTTATCCCAAAATATTTATGAACTCATACCCTACTCAAACGACCCCACTCAGAAAGTCAAACTTTACTACTTGTAAAAGGGACTTCAAAAACTCTCCTGATAAATCTGCCAAACTAAGGATACTTCTTCCCAAATTTTTAAAATTCAACAACTGTCGACCGGGTTTCCCCGTGCACCTCACGCCTAGCCAGTCACCATGATCCAGCAACCTGACAACAAACCAGCGAGCACTGCAGTCACCCTGCTCTCTGCATCCCCCAATCATCGCCTCAAACGCCTCCACTGGGTTTAGCCCTGGCTTTTTATCTTCGACTCAAGATCTTCCTCTACCGACTATTCTTCGTCTGCCCAAATTCCCCACTCACCCACTTGTGGGTACACCTGAGAGTATTGTCTGTCTAGCCCAATCTTCAACCTTCAACATTCTGCTGCTGTAGCCCATAAAATTTCAAGGTTCAAGTGTTGCACGGTCAGAGATGGTCTGCATACCACTGCTATTTTGGTGAGCCCCCCCTATAGCTTCTTTTTCCCCGTTCTTAGTTGACAGGGGGGAAACCCCCCGTATGGTCTGCTGTTTGCCCATCCACTTAAAGGTTCAACGGGGCATTCATAATGCTGTGGAAAAGACAATTGTATAGTTCAGACATTAAAAAATTGTTACGAGGAACATCTTCAGTCCTAAGATTAGGACTGAAGAACCCACTGTAAAAAACTTTTCTTTAATAAATGTCCTGAACTGTACATATGTATTTCCACATCTTGTCGGTATCACTATACCTTTTCTCATTCAAATCTCTTCGGGACCCCAAAGTTGTAATGCCTGCTGTTATTTTCTTTTTCGCCTTTTGTCATTGAACCAGTCTAGTCACTTTTCTGATAAATCTCAGTGTCAAGGCATTTTTCCCCACAAATTTCCCGCTCACTAGATGTTTGATTTTTTTTCAGGTCATTCTCTGTAAACTGTAGAGAATGTTGTGCGTAAAATCCCAAGAGATCAACAGCTTGAGATACTGAACCACCCCATCTGTCCCAACAATCTTTCTCGGTCAAAGTCATTTAAATTTTTCTTCTCTTTTGATGTTCAGTCTGTAAAACAACTGAACTTTTGACACCCTAAAACGGGGGGGGAACCGTCGAGAGTTAGAACCAACCGTCGCGTCCACTGGGCCAGCGACGGTCTGGTTCGGCTCTCGCCCGGGTTCAACCCCCACCGGGGTTATTGGGTTTGTTTGAATCGGTTTTCGATTTCGTGATCATCTTGACCATGTCTGCATGATTTTAGGCATTGAGTTGCTGCCATATGATTGGGTGATTAGATATGTGCATTAACGTGCAGGTGCAAAATGTACCCCGATGAATCCCTTGAGTGTGTGCATATATTGAATAAATTATTTCTTTTTTTTTGGGGAGAAAGGGAAAACTTGGTGAGAGATGGCCTATGTTGAAAAAAAGTTTGATTACATAGGTTTAAAACCCGGATAAGCAGGTGAGGTCATTGGCTCACAACCAGGGTCTATCAAACCATCGGGGGGCATTTGAACCCATGGCAGGGTCGTAAAACCCCCGGCCAGTGGGTAAGGCATCGTGTTATTACGATTTCGTGATTCAGGGGCTGTCCCCCGGCCAGTAAACTTATGGACACATTCCCCCACCCCCCTTTCCCCAACACATTTACAGGTAAAATAGGGACCTGAATAAGAGGAGGGGGGGGAGATATCTGATTATTAACCCCGAGTTTAGAAAATCAGTTTAAAGTAATAGTCAATCATTGTGGCTTATTAGGTTGCCTGATTTTTCTTCCCAAATTTTCGATTTTTTTCGGGCAAACTCGAGAACGATCAATCAATGGCTTCAAATTCTCGACATTTGCAAAGGTAACGGGACCGTATTACCTCATCTTTTTATATTTGTTTTTAATTATATCATTAAATTTTTATTGGTAAAGTCACTGGATGGCGAAACGTCTACTATAAAGATACCCAGATGTTGCACATGTGTCTTGTCGCTGCTGTATACCACTGATGTTTTAGTATCAGTTAGTGTGGTGTGGCCAGTATAATGCTGCCTTAAAAACCCACAAGTGAAAAGGAGTGATATTAGGCAGTGTAGGGGACTAACATGATGGGTGTGGTGCAGGGGGTTTGAAGTGTGGGGGACAAAATGATGGGTGGGGGGCAGGTGTGTTGTAGGTGAGTGGATAACATGATGGGTGGGGGCAGGTGTGTTGTAGAGTGGGTGGACTAACATGAGGGGTGTGTGGTGCAGGTGGTTGAGAGTGTAGGGGACAACATGATGGTGTGGTGCAGGTGTTTGTAGAGTGTGGTGGACTAACATGGGGGGTGTTTGTGCAGGTGTGTTGTAGGGGAGTGGACTAACATGATGGGTGTGTTGTGCAGGTGTTTGTGAGTGGGGTGGACTAACATGATGGGGGGGGCGGGTGTTTGTAGAGTGTAGTGGACTAACATGAGGGGGTGTGGTGCAGGTGTGTTTTTGGTGTAGGTGGACTAACATGATGGGTGTGGTGCAGGTGTGTTGTAGAGTGTGGTGGACTAACATGAGGGGTGTGTGTGCAGGTGTTTGTAGGGTGGTGGACTAACATGATGGGTGTGTGGTGCAGGTGTGTTGTAGAGTGTAGTGGACTAACATGAGGGGTGTGGTGCAGGTGTGTTGTAGAGTGAGTGGACTAACATGATGGGTGTGGTGCAGGTGTGTTGTAGAGTGTGGTGGACTAACATGATGGGTGTGTGGTGCAGGTGTGTTGTAGAGTGGTAGACTAACATGATGGTGGGGTGCGGGGTGTTTGTAGAGTGTGGTGGACTAACATGATGGGTGTGTTGTGCAGGTGTGTTGTAGAGTGTGGTGGACTAACATGATGGGTGTGTTGTGCAGGTGTGTTGAGAGTGTAGTGGACTAACATGATGGGTGTTTTGTGCAGGTGTGTTGTAGGGTGGTGGACTAACATGATGGGTGTGTTGTGCAGGTGTGTTGTAGAGTGTAGGTGGACTAACATGATGGGTGTGTGGTGCAGGTGTGTTGTAGAGTGTAGTGGACTAACATGATGGGTGTGTGGTGCAGGTGTGTTGTAGAGTGTGGTGGACTAACATGATGGGTGTGTGGTGCAGGTGTGTTGTAGAGTGTGGTGGACTAACATGATGGGTGTGGGCAGGTGTGTTGTAGAGTGTGGTGGACTAACATGATGGGTGTGTTGAGGTGTGTTGTAGAGTGTGGTGGACTAACATGATGGGTGTGTGGTGCAGGTGTGTTGAGAGTGTAGTGGACTAACATGATGGGTGTGTGGGCAGGTGTGTTGTAGAGTGTGGTGGACTAATAGATGGGTGTGTGGGCAGGTGTGTTGTAGAGTGTGGTGGACTAACATGATGGGTGTGGTGCAGGTGTGTTGTAGAGTGT
Organism: Cherax destructor; assembly: GCA_009830355.1. Taxonomy (NCBI): domain Eukaryota; kingdom Metazoa; phylum Arthropoda; class Malacostraca; order Decapoda; family Parastacidae; genus Cherax; species Cherax destructor. Next base: position 12,822 of record WNWK01030034.1, read on the forward strand.
GGTGGACTAACATGATGGGTGTGTGGTGCAGGTGTTTGTAGAGTGTAGTGGACTAACATGATGGGTGTGTGGTGCAGGTGTGTTGTAGAGTGTGGTGGACTAACATGATGAGTGGCGGGGTGTTGTGGAGTGGGCGTGGTCACATGATGGGTGGCGTGGGGCGGGTGTGTTGTGGGGGGCGTGGTCACATGATGGGTGGCGTGGGGCGGGTGTTGGGGGAGTGGGCGTGGTCACATGATGGGTGGCGTGGGGCGGGTGTGTTGTGGAGTGGGCGTGGTCACATGATGGGTGGCGTGGGGCGGGGGTGTTGTGGAGTGAGCTGATCACATGATGGGTGGCGGGGGGGGGTGTTGTGGGTGGGCGTGGTCACATGATGGGTGGCGGGGGGCGGGGTGTTGTGGAGTGGGCGGGTCACATGATGGGTGGCGTGGGGCGGGGGTGTTGTGGAGTAGGCGTGGTCACATGATGGGTGGCGTGGGGGGGGGTGTTGTGGAGGGGCGTGGTCACTGATGGGTGGCGTGGGGCGGGGGTGTTGGGAGTGGGCGTGGTCACATGATGGGTGGCGTGGGGCGGGGGTGTTGTGGAGTGGGCGTGGTCACATGATGGGTGGCGTGGGGCGGGGTGTTGTGGAGTAGGCGTGGTCACATGATGGGTGGCGTGGGGCGGGGTGTTGTGGAGTGGGCGTGATCACATGATGGGTGGCGTGGGGCGGGGGTGTTGTGGAGTGGGCGGGTCACATGGTGTGCGTGGGGTGGGTAAGTGTAAGTAGTATGAGAGTATTTGATGATTGTGGGCAGTATGGGTTGATTATCATATTAGGGAAACCGCTAAACCTGTAGGGTCATACAGTACCTGAGGGAATGAGAAGCAATGAGGTTCTATCAGGGGAACAGCATCAAGGAACCTCCCTTAGGAGGGGGTGATGAGCGGGCGTGTGTGGGCGGTGAGCGGGCGTGTGGGGCGGTGAGCGGGCGTGTGGGCGGTGAGCGGGCGTGTGGGCGGTGAGTGTGGCTGTGTGGTGTGGTGGCCTGGCCGTCCCACCACCACTATGGCCGCAGCTTTGAACCTTAACCATGTAGGGTAAAGCTAACTATAAGCTCCACCAGTGTGTTCGTCTCTTTGCACTCTGCTCAAACACATTATATTAGCATATCATGGATACCTTACGTAACTCAACCTTAATATTTATAGTTATTTAGACGAGATATTAAAACTGGCTCACCTTTAGAGAGCTTACTTTGAAAAACATTCGTTTCATGAGAGCGAAAAGTTTAAAAGTGACTACAAAATGCAGAGAAACATTGGGAGACTTGTTCTGGCTACGTGACTCACAGTGGAGTACCTGTGGCCGACGACTGCCTTGAGGCCACCCTTGTTGCCAACTAACACATCCAGCCTTCCCACTCTATTTACCTATAGTTTTTATCATTGTTTGCAGATGCTGCCTTGCCCCAGAGTACAACTCTCAACTCTGTGTTAAAAAAATAGAAAACGCTGTTTTTGTAAAATCTTTCCTTCGTGGTATTAACCGTCGCTGTTTATAAATTACTCTATTATTAATTAATGTATCCTACTCATAATAAGACAAAAGTACTGTTACTTCATGGAAATGTAATAGCAGCGAGATGTTAGTTCAGTAGGTTTACATGGAACAGGGATGATTTGTGATGATGTTCTGGGGAAGATAAAAGAGGAGCTTCAGCTATCACCCTGAGGTACACCGCTCGCCTGGGGATGGTGTATGTCCTTCTCTACACTGATTCTGTCACCCATCTACCTCTCTTAATAGATTAACATTTGTAGGTCTTGTTCTAACATTTAAAAATAGAGATTAGGGAAGACACAGTATAGTTCACATTTTTATGAAATAACTACCTTATACCTTTTGTATAAATTAGACAGGTGCAATGTAATCATCTTTTGGGCGAAAAAGAGAGGAGTATCTTCAGTCGTAGAAACAAAGCCAGGGTTAAACCCTGCAATGGAGTGTTTGATGGCGAATGGTAGAAGCATCCAGGCTGGGTACAGCTGGTAGGTGCAGAAGTTCAGGAATTCAGTTTACTTCTTATTTGGAACGACCCATTCTTAAAATTTTTGAAAACTTGTGTTGATAGTTGTTGAAGTCTTCGATGAATCGTTTCACAAAATCTTGACTTGTCGTGGTGTGAAGTTGTATGGGGCAACGGAGATGTATTTGACAGTTCCACTGCAGAGTCGAGAGTGGAGTTTCTTGGTGAACATGTGTTTCTTGTTCGAGGGTGTTGTGATGAAGAAACCTAGGTTTTTCCAGGCGAAACTGAGGATGTGCTCTTCGACTTCAGTTTCTACTACAGAGGTTTATATCTTCATCTTCAAGCAGTGTTGTGGTTATGGAAGTGACGGCAAGCAGAGCTGGTGGAGTGGCTTGGGTTTCTTGGGGAGGCTGCAGCTGGTATGTCTGGAGTGGCTTGGGCAGCAATGATTGAGGATCTCGTTCGAACGTTGATGCCGCTTGTATTGGACATTGCAGGATCAGAAAACGAAGTGAAGCTAGGCAATCAATCCCTTGAGGCGAAAGAGTTCGTTGATGGTAGAGTTGAAGGTCCCAGGGAAAGCAGCGCTTTCCATGTGAGCATAGATCATGCAGTACATAATCTTGATGGCAGTGTCGTCTTGGACCGTTGGCATAGCATTGATTGCAGAGGCCGATTCTTGAGTTACTTGGAGAATCTTTTAAGTATCATTCTGAAGTAGTGATGGCAGCATAGGTGGGTGTCTTTTGAAGCTGTTTCTTTTGTTCCTCACGTTTTTATTTATAATTTTTCTCTGAGTAGACATCTGGCTGCAAGAGTGTGATAGTTGAGGTGCAGCCGATGTCTCCTTCGTTGCCACAGTTGCAACAATATTTCTCCCTCAGTTGGACAGTTCCTAACAATGGGTGTATAAGAGTAGCAGTTCTAGCACTGGGTAATGTAGTTATAGCACTCTGATTCTATGTTGTTGAGGCTGATGTAGCAATAGAAGATACGGAGACGTCACTAAGTGCTTAATAGGCCATGGAAATTTCAGTAAAGCTGATATTGAGCATTGAGGAAGCGGCTGGAATTTTGGTAACTTTATCAATAGTCCAATCGTTTTGGTCTTCAATTATTTTTGTTTTCAGTTCGGTTGTTGATTGGCTGGTGATGTCGCTGTCTAGCCTCTTAAAACACTTACTTTTGGCTAGAGATAAGATAGGTCCCCTTAAAAATAATTATGGGTATCTTACTGACAAAGAGAATGAAATGTGCTCTATTTTTAATAATTATTTTCTCTCGGTTTTCACTCAGGAAGACACTAATAATATCCCAAGAATTAGGTATTTTATTGGGCCTGAAGAAGATAAATTATGTAGTATCACAGTCACTAGCGAAATGGTTATCAAACAGATAGACCGTTTGAAGCAAAATAAATCGCCAGGCCCTGATGAGCTTTTTTCAAGGGTTCTTAAGGAATGCAAAATTGAACTCTGTGAACCCTTAACTAACATTTTTAACCTATCTCTTCAAACAGGTGTAGTGTCTGATACGTGGAAGATGGCTAATGTAATTCCTATTTTTAAAGCAGGGGACAAGTCGTTACCATCAAATTACCGCCCAATAAGTCTAACTTCAATTGTAGGCAAATTATTAGAGTCGATTATAGCTGATAACATAAGAAGCCATCTCGATAGGCATAATTTGATTAATGATACTCAACATGGATTCACCAGGGGCCGTTCCTGCCTAACTAATTTATTAACTTTTTCAGTAAGGCTTTTGAGGCAGTTGATCATGATAAAGAATTCGATATTGTTTATTTGGATTTTAGTAAGGCTTTTGATAGAGTACCACATCAGAGACTGTTAAAGAAAGTGGCTGCTCACGGCATTGGAGGAAAAGTGTTTTCATGGATCGAGTCATGGCTCACCAATAGGAAGCAGAGGGTGTGCATTAATGGGGTTAAATCTGAGTGGGGATCTGTAACAAGTGGCGTTCCACAGGGATCGGTTTTGGGCCCGTTGTTGTTTATAATATATATAAATGACCTTGACGAGGGAATTACTAGTGATATGAGCAAATTCGCTGATGACACGAAGAAGGTAGGATAATCGATTCAGACGTAGATGTCACGGAACTTCAGGAGGATTTAGACAAACTCAATTCCTGGTCAGAAAATGGCAGATGCAGTTCAATGTAGATAAATGCAAAGTTCTAAAGCTCGGGAATGTTCATAACCCTAGCACCTACCAGCTTAATAATGTTGAACTCAGCAGTACAGAATGCGAAAAGGATCTGGGGTTATGGTAAGCAGCAACCTCAAACCAAGTCAGCAATGCCTAAGCGTAAGAAATAAAGCAAATAGATTACTGGGATTTATATCAAGAAGTGTAAGCAACAGAAGTCCAGCGGTTATATTACAGCTTTATACATCATTAGTAAGGCCTCACCTAGATTATGCAGCTCAGTTCTGGTCTCCATTTTACAGAATGGATATAAATTCGTTAGAAAACATTCAGCGACGAATGACAAAGTTAATTCATAGCATTAGAAATCTTCCGTATGAAGAAAGATTGAAGACCCTTAAATTACATTCACTTGTAAGACGAAGAATGAGGGAGACATGATCGAGGTATATAGTGGAAGATGGGTATTAATAAGGGGGATATAAATAAGGTCTTGAGGATATCTCTCCAAGAGAGAACCCGCAATAATGGATTCAAATTGGATAAGTTTAGATTTAGAAAGGATATAGGAAAATATTGGTTTGGAAATAGGGTAGTTGATGAGTGGAACAGTCTGCCTAGTAGGGTCATTGAAGCTAGGACCTTGGGTAGTTTCAAATTTAGGTTGGATAAATTCATGAGTGAGAGGGTTGGATTTGAGTGGGACTCGCACTTGAGTTAATAGAATCTTCAAAGCTTATTTCTGGGTAGAATTGAAAATTAGGTTGGGCAATTATTGTTAGTGGGATGGATTGTGAAGGACCTGCCTAGTATGGGCCAACAGGCCTGCTGCAGTGTTCCTCCTTTCTTATGTTCTTATGTTCTTATGAAAGTATTGGTTTGGAAATAGGGTAGTTGATGAGTGGAACAGTCTGCCTAGTAGGGTTATTGAAGCAAGGACCTTGGGAGTTATAAATTTAGGTTGGATAAATTCATGAGTGAAAAGGGTTGGATTTGAGTGGGAATTGCACATGAGTAAATAAAATTATCAAAGCTTATTTCTTGGGTAGCATTGAAAATTAGGTTGAACAAATATTCTGTTAGTGGGATGGAATGTGAAGGACCTGCCTAGAATGGGCCAACAGGCCTGCTGCAGTGTTCCTCCTTTCTTATGTTCTTATGTTCTTATGAAAGAACTACTCCAGGCTTCAGAGCTGAAGAAAGAACTAATCCAGGCTTCAGAGCTGAAGAAAGAACTACTCCAGGCTTCAGAGCTGAAGAAAGAACTACTCCAGGCTTCAGAGCTGAAGAAAGAACTACTCCAGGCTTCAGAGCTGAAGAAAGAACTACTCCAGGCTTCAGAGCTGAAGAAAGAACTACTCCAGGCTTCAGAGCTGAAGAAAGAACTACTCCAATATTACGGTCCATAAGGAAGTTCATTGTCGGAGTAGTGATGATCTTGTCTGCCTCATCGACACTGAAACAGTCGACAATGAAAGCATCCTTACCGATGAAGAGGTTGGACAGTTTCACCTACAGAATGGTTGTCAGGAGGATGGCCAAGGTCGTTGATGAATCAGAGATTGCCTCACGAAGTGGGTGTTAGTGAAGTTTTTTCCAGGTGTATAGAACAAAAGTTAGAGATAAGATAGGTCCCCTTAAAAATAATTATGGGTATCTTACTGACAAAGATAATGAAATGTGCTCTATTTTTAATAATTATTTTCTCTGGTTTTCACTCAGGAAGACACTAATAATATCCCAAGAATTAGGTATTTTAGTAGGCCTGAAGAAGATAAATTATGTAGTATCACAGTCACTAGAAATAGTTATCAAACAGATAGACCGTTTGAAGCAAAATAAATCGCCAGGCCCTGATGAGCTTTTTTCAAGGGTTCTTAAGGAATGCAAAATTGAACTCTGTGAACCCTTAACTAACATTTTTAACCTATCTCTTCAAACAGGTGTAGTGTCTGATACGTGGAAGATGGCTAATGTAATTCCTATTTTTAAAGCAGGGGACAAGTCGTTACCATCAAATTACCGCCCAATAAGTCTAACATCAATTGTAGGCAAATTATTAGAGTCGATTATAGCTGATAACATAAGAAGCCATCTCGATAGGCATAATTTGATTAATGATACTCAACATGGATTCACCAGGGGCCGTTCCTGCCTAACTAATTTATTAACTTTTTTCAGTAAGGCTTTTGAGGCAGTTGATCATGATAAAGAATTCGATATTGTTTATTTGGATTTTAGTAAGGCTTTTGATAGAGTACCACATCAGAGACTGTTAAAGAAAGTGGCTGCTCATGGCATTGGGGAAAAGTGTTTTCATGGATCGAGTCATGGCTCACCAATAGGAAGCAGAGGGTGCATTAATGGGTTTAAATCTGAGTGGGGATCTGTAACAAGTGGCGTTCCACAGGGATCGGTTTTGGGCCCGTTGTTGTTTATAATATATATAAATGACCTTGACGAGGGAATTTCTAGTGATATGAGCAAATTGCTGATGACACGAAGATAGGTAGGATAATCGATTCAGACGTAGATGTCAGTGAACTACAGGAGGATTTAGACAAACTCAATTCCTGGTCAGAAAAATGGCAGATGCAGTTCAATGTAGATAAATGCAAAGTTCTAAAGCTCGGGAGTGTCCATAACCCAAGCACTTATAAGTTAAATAACGTAGAACTTAGCCATACAGATTGCGAGAAGGACTTGGGGGTGATGGTAAGCAGCAACCTTAAACCAAGACAGCAATGCCTAAGCGTACGTAATAAGGCAAATAGATTACTGGGATTTATATCAAGAAGTGTTAGCAACAGAAGTCCAGAGGTTATATTACAGCTTTATACATCATTAGTAAGGCCTCACCTAGATTACGCAGCTCAGTTCTGGTCTCCATATTACAGAATGGACATAAATTTGTTAGAAAACATTCAGCGTAGAATGACTAAATTAATACATAGCATTAGAAATCTTACTTACGAAGAAAGATTGAAGACCCTTAAATTACATTCACTTGTAAGACGTAGAATGAGGAGACATGATCGAGGTATACAAGTGGAAAATGGGTATTAACAAAGGGGATATAAATAAGGTCTTGAGGGTATCTCTCCAAGAGAGAACCCGCAATAATGGATTCAAGTTAGATAAGTTTAGATTTAGAAAGGATATAGGAAAGTATTGGTTTGGAAATAGGGTAGTTGATGAATGGAACAGTCTGCCTAGTAGGGTTATTGAAGCAAGGACCTTGGGTAGTTTTAAATTTAGGTTGGATAAATTCATGAGTGAAAGGGGTTGGATTTGAGTGGGGAAATTTCACATGAGTAAATAAAATTATCAAAGCTTATTTTTGGGTAGCATTGAAAATTAGGTTGAACAAATATTCTGTTGGTGGGATGGAATGTGAAGGACCTGCCTAGAATGGGCCAACAGGCCTGCTGCAGTGTTCCTCCTTTCTTATGTTCTTATGTTCTTACTGATGATGGTGTTGGTGGTACTGATGGTAGTAATGGTGTTGGTGATAGTGGTGGTGTCTCGAGGGGACAATGAGAGGAAATTACAAACATGGTCTGTGATTTAGATGTGATTGCTTGATGACAGTTTAACTTCTTAGAACTTCACGAGATGATTGTTCTCAGTCAAGTGAAATGTGGAACTTGCCGCAAGGCGTGCCCAAATTGCTTGAATGAGCAGGCAGTCACCTCAGAGGGCTGCTCTGAGCTAGACCGCACCAACGATGAACACAAAGACAAAAGATGCAAGACAAACTATTATTGGGACAACGTTTCTCTGTGTGGAACTTCGTCAATCCATTGATTGAATGAGCTCTTGATTGATGAAACGTATCCTGTTTCCAGACGCTGCACATGTCTCTTCATATATTGTTTGTATTATATATCTATTTACTTCTGTGCGAATAATAGCAGCAGGCGCAAGAAAACTTGCCTGTAAGTATGCCCCATCGCTGGAATCAAACCCGGGTCCTTTCATTTGAGAGCGGGTGGTTGTACAAGTGAGTGAGGGTTGGTGAGGCAGACGGACCCAGTACCTGCCACACAAACAAGGTGGGTTCGCACGTCATGCCTGGGGCACCACTACCTGTGTTTAACTTACTGACTCAAATAATAGCAAACAGTCTCTATTGGTGGTATGATAACCTGATTTGTTCATAATAGCGAATACACATTTATTCCTTCGTTATTTTCCAGCGTAACCAGATAAACAAATCAGTGCGTATATTCACTAATACGCCAGTGACTCGTATTATTTAATCCATAAAAAAGGCCAGACAAGGAAGGTTTAAAGGCTTGAGAGGAAGGAGTGAGAGTGTCGTCTTCCATTTACTGCTCTGCTCACCTTTGCACCAGCCATTTACCTTTATAAGGCTGTAATTTAATACTCGTCTCGATATGTTGCCGAAGGGCATCAGTGGCGTATTGTGCATCAATTGTAGCGTAGAAGTGGTCAGTGTAGGAGACGCAACACTTTGTTAATGACTGTTGAGCATTTTCTTGTATTCCTACAAGGGTACAACCTTTACTCACATATCAGACGACGTTCGTTTAATGGCGACATTAAGGGACAAAGGGAACATACTTCTGTGCTGTTAACTTGTAATAGTATAACAATGCGTTCAAGACATCCGAATATTAAAGGTCTCCATGGATAATGTGGCAATGATCTCCCGGACTCACCATGTCGCCAGTATTTATAACTGCATTCATAACATTTATGTTTACTCACCTAAATCACTTATTTGTATTTATGAATTCGTATTTAGTATTTTATTCATAGATTAATAATAATTATAATGTAACTAATCTGGACATTGGCTAGTTTAATTTCATTTGATGGAGTAGTGATTGTATGTAGGAGTGTGTGGCAGTGAGGTTGTGTGTGTATGAGTGTGTGTGGAGCCCCAGTGTTGTGCTGACCATGTGAGCTGGGCTATGTGTGTGCTCTCGCCGCCGGGATATGTGAGGCAATTTCTGGATATTTAGTTAATAAATGAGAATATTTTACCAGTGGCCGTATGTTTACTTTGTGAGGAAGACGAAGAGATAAGAAAAGTAGCCATCATGAGCATTGACGCACAAGGATTAAGGTAAGTCAGGAGAAAGTTTACTCTACATGGCTTTACACTCCATCTAAATTAAAGGAAAAAATTTCCAGTGTATCTGTAATTTAGCTTATATTTAAAAGGAATTTATTTGACAAAACTCAATGGTAAAAGTTAAGACGATGTTTGTGTGAAATACTTGGAATAATGTGGGTTAAGATCCTTGGGAACGCCAGTGCTAGAAGCAGGCACTACTTCCTTCGTAGCCTCATAATACAACACCAAGAATTTTAACACTTAAGTCACCATTTTACCTGAATTTATAAGACCTTGGAGGCCTCCAAAGCCTCCAAATTTGTACGCGAGACAACCATCTTTACCTTTCTTGTAAGAGTGAGTCTTAAGATTGTTGAGCAGTGACGAGGCAGTTCTGGCTCCAGTCTTAGTACCTGGTCTCAGTACGCCCAGTACCTGCTGACTCAGGAGTACCCAGTACCTGGCTCACTGCTACTCTGTACCTGACTCGCTGCTACATTGTACCTGGCTCTCCCCACTTTACCTTCCTCTCCCCACTTCCTCTCCCCTTCTCCACTTCCTCACCCCCTCTTCTCTCCCCTCCTTTTCATCCCTCATACGCCTCCCTCTGTTCCCCTCCTCTCTGCTCCTTATCTACTTCTCTCCCCCGTCCTCCACCTCTCTTCCCCCTCCTCCACCTCTCTTCCCCTCCTCCCCCTCCTCCACCTCTCTTCCCCTCCTCCACCTCTCTTCCCCTCCTCCACCTCTCTTCCCTCCTCCACCTCTGATTTCCCCCTTCATCTCCCCCATCCATCTCTTCCCCTTCCTCCCCTCCTTCATCCAATTATTCTCCCTCCCTTCCGTCATCCACCTATTCTCCCTCCTCCGTCGTCTCACCCTCTCCATACATCTCGTTTCCCCTCATTACATCTCTTCCCCTACCCGGTGCATCACTTCCCCTCCCCGGTGCATCTCTTCCCCCTCCCCGGTGCACCTCTTCCCCTCCCGGTGCATCTCTTCCCCTCCCCCGGGGCATCTCTTCCCCCCCCCCGGTGCATCTCTTCCCCCTCCCCGGTGCACTCTTCCCTCCCTGGTGCATCTCTTCCCTCCCGGTGCATCTCTTCCCCTCCCCCGGGGCATCTCTTCTCCCTCCATACATCCCTTCCTCTTTCCCCTTCATCAAGGTACATAGACAGGTACACGAGTGGGTGTGAGTCAAACCTGCCTAGATGGGTCGGTAGACCTGCCAGTAGGCCTGCTGCAGTGCTCCTCTTATGTTCTTTTACTCTGTCTCTTCCGCCTTCCTCCACCCATTTCATAAGTCTTCCATCTGCTTTCTGCTCCAGCCTCAGACTCGTCGAATTCCATAGTCTTCAAAAATGTTAAGAAACCACTATGTGGGATCTTTAGTATTTTATAGAAAAGGATCCTGGAGACTTGTCATGTTGACAGTGCTATAACATACAGACAAGTTGATAGACTGATATAATCAGTCCATTAATCTTGGAGAAAAAGTATTTGAGGTAGTCAGTCCCTCAGCCTGGGGAAGAGTTCAGCCCGTGGAGCTGAAGAAGCCTATTGTGTAGGCGAAACGTTTCAAGAATAAAGATATCAAGCTGTTGCACATGTCTTAATCATCAAAGTGTCATCTCACAGTCTTTGAAAAACACTGATATTATCCCACCTCACGAAGGTGGCAGTAAAGAAATTGTGAAAAAGTATGGACCAATAGCGCTACCTTCAGCAGTATCAAAATTTTTGAACTCGTCC
>WNWK01030035.1:0-23837 GCA_009830355.1 Cherax destructor
GAAGTTTGGGGAAGGGGGACAAGGGGGAAATCCGGGTATGTGAGTAAAAAAATTTTTAACTAGTAACCAGTGGGGGATTTCTAGGAAACTACTAGGCTTAATAGGTGTCTGATGGGATCAGTGGTTTTTTTTTTAAAAAAAAAGTAAAGAAAAAAAAACAAATTTTTTTTGTAAAAATGATAAAGAGTGAAAGAAAACTATGGTCATCAGGGGGGTTCGGGCTGCCATAATGATTTTTATCAAGGCTTTTCTCTAAAAAAATCAGTCATGGGGTCGGGAAAAAGGTGAATGGGATAGCCCCCGGGAAAGGAAACCAAAAAAGGGGGCCATCAAAACCGAAACGTAAGTGCCACTATCGCCCGGGTTTGGCAACACCACATCCCAAAAAAAAAACAATGGCGGACAGCTTTTATAGTGGCGCTTTTAAAGTGGTGATATTCCAATTCAGGACCTCAATCTATGGAAAGTTGCAAAAAAACAGATAAGTCATGGTGAAATGAGGGGTCTAATTGCTTTTTATAACGACACAAAAACTAACCCCTTTTGCCAATTTGGCTTCAGGAAAAAAAAAAAGCACTAATGATGCAATAAAAAAAATGATAGACCTACCAAAAGCACTGAAAATAAGGAATATCCTTGGGACTTTTTATTGACCTAAGGAAAGTTTTCCCAGTAACCCACCCCTTTTCTCCCACAAACTTATTCCTATGGAATAAGAGGTCATGCACTATATTTTCCAAATTTTCCTTCACTAATGGTTCAATGCCTTTTAAAGACACCCTCCAGGGCCAAACTAGAACCGGAGTCCCGGGGGAAGTGCCCTTTGGCCCCTCTTTCCTCTTATCATCAAGGGATTTTCCCTAATGATCACAACACCAAACCAATATTTTTTTGTGACGCCCAAACTTATGTCTTTCCCCCACAAACCTTGCCACGCTTAATACAATTGTTAACGAACAATTAAAAAATATCAACAGGGATGACAGCCAAAAACCCCACACTCCCACTGATAAGACCCCATATTATGTTTAACAAAAGCAGATGATTTACAATTAAACATTAATATCAACACTAAACCCATTGCTAAACATAATGAGGGCAAGTTCCTGGGGCCCCCACCTTGGCAGCAGCCTGAAATTCAGCACCCATATCCAACACAAACAAAAAAAATGTCCAAAACTGTGGGGGTTTTCTAAAATACGGTTTTTGTTCCCCAATCAGCCCTACTCACACTATACTACTCACCATCTATCCTTTTCCTCACATATGCCAAATTTTTGCATGGGGATCAACAGCAATTACCCCCCTAAAAACCAAAAAAACCCCAAAGAAACCCCATTAAAATTATCACCAATCCCAAGCCAAAGGGAACACACACCCCCCCTCTTCAAAGACCTAAACCTACCACTGTTCCAATTTAAAACCCTACCTCTTTTGCTATCCCGCATTTATGAACCATTAATTCCAACTTTAACCCCGGCTAAACACTTTTTTGACAGTTGCGGGCCAAAACCCATAGACATAATACCAGACATAAACATTTTTTGACATTCCCCCCTGTCCGACAAAATTTCTTAAAAATTCAAATGCGCAAAAAAAGGGGCCCTAAAATCGGGAACCCCTGCCTGAAAACCCCCTGGAACTGCACCCCTTTTTTTCAAAAGCACCTTTAAAAAAACATCTTATCTCACTTCCCCCAAACCAGAAAACCCAATGGAAAACTACTTTTTTTTGCACATACCCCGGCAAAAACACTTATTGATATCTGTGTTTCCCTTTAATTTGCACAGAACTTCCCAAAAATTTCCCTAATACAACTGTTTTCATAATTTTTAAAACTAGTCATAAGTTTGCCAAAACATAATATAAAAAACTGAATTCCCAATACATCACCTTTACCATTAATATATAAACTAATTGTTAATTTTTTAAAATTTTTTTAAATTCCAGTCCCCTCAATTTTGAAACCTTTAGTTAATCATTAAAATTACCTACCTTACTATTTTGTATAATCATTGTGTCACTACGGGAATTAAGCCCCTATCATAAGACTGCCTAAAAGGGGCCTAGGCACCCTGGGGTAATTTTTGGCCATCTTGAAAAATCTATTCATAAAATGCATAATTATAAAGTACCCCACCTTGTATATTCCCGAAATAAAAAATTTGAATTTAATTTTGAATTTTGAATGATAAAAAACACTATAAGTAATGCACAGACAATAGAACCATTATTATCTCAGACACCACCAGACATTTGTATACACTGTACTAAGGTACTAAAAAAGAACAATAAACATACCATATTTAAGAAATGTATGGGGTGGGGCATAAAGATTTGTGTTCAATTATGGTATTGTTTTGTTTTTATATCTTTTTTATGCACCCCATACCCATCCTGGGGGGCGGTAGTCAAAAAATTACAGAGGTAAATAATGGGTCCAGGGACTGGGCCCCAAAGTTTTATAGCTGGGCAAGTTACAAAGGTAATGAATTAACAAGCTACAAAGGTAATGAACTCACAAGTTACAAAAGGGAAAAAACATGTAAGTAAATTTACCCCACGTTTATACATGGTTACAATCATGAAAAATTATAACGCAATGAACACTTCCCCTAGTCCACACCCTGTCCCCAACTGTTTAGTTCTTGGGGCAAATTTTATTTTGGGGCACACACACAAAACATTACATAACACGCCCCGATGGCATCGTGGCTACCTTTTTTTTTCACGCACGGGGGGCCGGGGTTTAATTTCCCCGGGGGAAAAATTTTGGGAAATGTTTCGTTAAACCTAAAATTGGGGCCCGGGGTCTAATCGACATGTGCCCAGGACAAAATGGGAACCCAACACTTCATATAAAATAAAAACGTTGTTAGTTTAATTATCTTTTTTATGCCCCATACCCATCCTGTGGGCGGTGGGCAAAAGATTACAGAGGGGACATGTGGGGGGTTAAAAGATTACCTGTCTGGGGTTCACCGCCCCTTCAAAAAATATATTATGCCAATATATCACCTTTTACCACCACCAGATGTAGACCAAACAAGATGTAAACTTTTGCCAGTTGGATTATTGTCACACTTCGCGTCATTATGTACTGAGTGCGATAAAATTAATGAATTCAGAGACTACTCATTCAGAAATGTTCAAGATATGTCAAAGTATTTTATCCACAGTGGTAGTTATTACAGACCATTCTGAAAAAATACCTGACTTTTGCTCCCTGTAAATAAAGCATTGACACGTGTGTGTGTATGTACATGTGTGTATGTGTATGTGTGTATGTATATACATGTATGCGTGTGTATGTGTATATGTATATGTGTGTGTGTGTGACCTAACAATTAAAATTTGCACCAATAACTCATTACAGTGTGGCTGGGTGTAGACTAATAGATTGCTCATTGCTTTATAATTTGTTCATGAGTGCAACCATGTACAGACGTAAGTCAATTACAGATTCATTCCTTGTAACTAGTGAATTAATTACCATTGTACCTTGTTCAGCTATCAAAACTTTGGGGCCCAGTCTCTGGACCTATATATACCTCTGTAATCTGCAAATACCTTTGTAACTTGTCATGATTGTGACCATCTGAGTTCATTACCTTTGTAACTTGCTCAGCTATCAAACTTGAGGTCAGTCCCTGGACCCATTATGTACCTCTGTAATCTTTTGACTACCGCCACAGGATGGGTATGGGGTGCATAATAAAGATATCAAACTAACCATTAATATATAAACTAATTGCTAACTTTTTATACTAATTGTTAAATTCTCAATGTTTAAATTCCAGTACCTAAATTTTGTAAACCTAACCTTACTGTGGGAATTAAGATTACCTGTCTGGGCTTCACCGCCACTTACAACAAAATAATCTCCCGGGGAGTGGACCGACTAGCATAATTTTACCGCGGTTACCCCGTTGGAGGCGTGTGAGAAAACTTGCCCCTCCTGGTCACATTTAAGGGGACCCTTCGATATTCTCACTCCTAAATCCACATCTATCCTTGACCAGTTTATTAAGAATGAGTAACACCAATGGTTACAGGTATTGTTAAATTTTGTGGACTGTATGGGTTAATGTCTGACTGATTGGGAGAAGGAGGAAAGAGTACAACTTAATATCACTCACCCTTTATCCGTGCCATTGTGTTCACTTGAAGATCCCGTCATTATCATTCCCACCGAAACCCACATTTCCCAACATACCTACTGGCCAGACGGTTGCTAAGACAATAAGAGCACTTACAGTGGGAAGAAACAACATTCTTGTCGCTATTCTTCGACGGATCTCGTGGTCCTGCTCGGTAGATTATTCTTCCGGCAAGACGATGATGTTGGTGGTTGTCCCGATGAGTCAAGAGAAGATTGATCCCTTGAACTCTCTTACGCCCACGAGACTGGGCGTTATTTAACGTGGTTGGTCGGGGTAGTGATTCATATCTCTCACTAAACCCCTTCAGTAGATTTATACGCAACACTTTACACTATTCACACGTCGGTTTAATGTCCCTTAATTTACTCCTCGTTAGAAGTTAATCCATTAATAATTGCGTAGATGAACGTTGATCGAAGCGACGCACATTTCCGCCATCAACACCGCTGGCATGACGGCGTCGCTCACTGTTTAACACATTATCACTCTATTATTACAGTTTCTTGGACTTAATGTCCCACATTATGCCCGGCAATATTCACAACATTCACTATTGTGAAGAGAGACCATTAACCGCGATTTGGTCGTATTAAACGCCGATTTCCATCTCCATTATATCCAGAGCCCACCATCGTTCACCTCCATTCACCTTTATCCCACAAGCGCGACTGCCCTCGATGACCCAGTCCGCGTACCCAAGCCACCGTCGCGATGGTTCTTTCCTCATATCAAGAAAATACGAACCAACAGCCACCATTAAGAATATTCACATTAGAAAGGCTATCGAGTATAACCTTTCGGGAAAATACCAATATTTTCCACACTGCGGCCGGGCAGAGTTCGTTGTTAGACGATTCAACGAGTCATTTTGTAACAGGAGTTTCCAGCCCGCCCGGGACTGAACAGCTGTCTTCCTGGTAGGCCGAACCACACTTTCTGTCTCTGGTATCCCCTGGTCTGTGTCGTCTTCAACATCACTCGTGTCACTTTCCCTTAGGGTTTCGTTCAGTGATAGAACTCCCTTTAATTCTAAGGATTAACTTATTAATGGTACGTAAACTCTCTTGGCCTCGACACAACTCTTTGACATTCCTGACAACACCCTGAGCGTCTGGATACAATGTTACTATCTTACCCAGAGGCCACAATGTTCGAGGTTGCTCAGTATCAATTAACACAATGTCACCCGGTTGAATATTCTGTCGATTAGCCGCTTCTGACGCACCATAAAAATGTTCACGTAGTGTAAGGAGATACTCTTTACGCCACACATTAGACCAGTGATTAATTACTTTATTTAACATCTTAAATTATCACTTAATACTGTCACATTATTATAATCTTCATCAATTTCCTCAGGATTATCTCTATAGATAGTGCAGCTTCTAGTTTCACCCACATATCAAGGAGAAGGAGTCAGTACTTCTGCGTCGGGAGTATCAATTATGTACGAGAGAGGACGATTATTTATCCGATTCTCTGCCTCACCAATACTGCCCGAATTCCTCCAAGTTAATTCGTTTCCGGTGTAGTACTTACGCAGACACCTCTTCACTGTACCTATCAGTCTTTCATACAATCCCCTTGCCAAGGGGCCCTGGAGCTATAAACTTCCAGCCACACCCTCGCTGATTTAACAGAGACTGTACTTCATTACTCTCATTTAATTCCCTCAAATGTTGTGCTCCTGCCACAAAGTTAGTGGCATTATCTGAAATCATTAGTCTCGGACAGGATCTCCTAGCTGCAAATTTACGAAACAGCTGTATGAACTGTTCTGCAGACAAATCCTGTGCCACTTCTAAGTGTACTGCCCTTGTAGCGGTACAAGTGAATAGACACACTACACCTTTAAAGGAACACCATCTGCAGTACCCGTTAAAATGATGGGACCACTGTAATCCACACCGGTTACATCAAATGGCTTTATTAACTGCACTCGTTCCTTGGGCAATGGTGGAGGTCCTGGATACAATAGGTTCTGGCATCCACTCGACGGCACACTACACATGTCTTGATGACTCGTTTCACATCAATGTCGATCGAGGGATCCAGAAAGTTTCCTAATACAGTTAAGGTATCTTGTACTCACCATGCATCACATTTTTATGGGCATTTAATACAATTAAAGTTGTCAGAAGATGAGTCTTGGGCAGCAAGATAGGGTTTAGTATATTCACCCAATTCAGCATTTTGCAATCTACCTTGCACTTGATTACGTCATCCTCCAAGTATAGCCCTAATTTCTATTTGTATCCTTCCCAAGTTTTCCATCTTAGTATTAAGTCTCCTCTCATAGATTATCGATTGTATCTGTACCCAGTATTTCAGGGGATGAGGAAATCATACGGATATTCATCTTGTTTATGAATTTAAACACCAACTAGTTAGTTAGTTTGATATCTTTTTTAAATGCAACCCATACCCATCCTGTTTGCGTAGTCCCATACCCATCTGTGGGCGGTAGTCACCACATACCCATCCTGTGGGGGTAGTCAAGATTACAGAGGTTATAATGGGTCCAGGGACTGGACCTCAAAGTTTGAATAGCGATGTTACAAAGGTAATGAACTCAGATGGTCCAATCATGACAAGTTACAAAGGTATTTGGCAGATTACAGAGGTATAGTTATGGACTGGGCCCAAAGTTTTTGATAGCTGAACAAGGTAATGGTAAGAATTCACTAGTTACAAGGTAATGAATCATGTAGAAATTTGTTACGTCTGAAGTTGCACTCATGAACAAATTATAAAGCAATGAGCAATCAATTAGTCTACACCCAGCCACAACTGATGAGTTATTGGTGCAAATTTTAATTGTTGTCACACACGACACATATACATATACACACGCTCATGTATATACATACACACATACACATACACACAGTTATACACACACACACACACACACACACGTGTCAATGCTTTATTACAGATTCGTGACATTAATCAATTTTGGGAAGGATGAGTATCTATTTATATCAATGGCTAAGGAGGGACCGAGGACTGGAGCCGTGTTCACAGTAATTTCCACGGAGCAATATGCGCCTTTTGAACAGGCCAGTTATTTTATCCACCAACCAACTGGGTCCCTTAAACCACGATAAAGTCTTCACAAATTTTACATAAGTCAACCCACGAGACAAGAAATCAGCTGGGTTCTCCGCCCGGGAATATGGTTAAAAGTTAACTTATGTTGACCCAAACTGTCATATTTCTCTTGCATCTGGTTAATTTCTGCGACTCTATTTTGCACGAATATAATCTTGCTGGTTCCGTTGCGGATCCACTGCAAGGATACCTCATTATCAGACCAAATTATGGTGTCGCTAATATTTATCTCCGGCAATTTACTCCGTATATAATCAGCTAATTTGACACCCACATAAATGGCGGTTAATTCCAACTGAGGTAAGGTACGTAATTTAATTGGAGCCACTTTAGCTTTAGACATGACAAGAGAAATATCTTTATCACCTTGAAAATAAGCGACTGCTCCATACGCCTATTTAGAAGCATCACAAAAATGTGGAGTATATGATTCCCTTCTTGAACTGCCACCCGGCGGGAACTCCAACATTCTCGTAATCACCAATTAATTCTTCCCACCTGTTAACGAATTCCTCAGGTAGGGTTTCATCCCAAGCACACTTCTGCTTCCATGCCTCTTGTACCAACAATTTCCCTCGGATTGTAAGAGGCGCCACTAAGCCTAGTGGATCGAAGCATTTTGAAACTTCAGCAAGTAGGACTCTCTTAGTTAATTTATTGGGCATACTATAATCATTAGGCTTTAACGATATCAAGTCTCTCTCAGTATCCCAAGTCAGTCCCAATACATTGCTACACCCAGATACTCCATCTCCGGGATTGTCTTTATTTATTCGGTCCTTTAATCTGGACGAATTACTGTTCCTCTCCCTGAGAGGCATATTTGCACCTTGCATTATGTCATTAGCCCCTTCATATATCTTCATTAGCTCCTCTTCAGTTGACGTCACACCCAGGAAATTGTCCACATAGAATTGTTTACCATTATTTCACTCAGTGGACCACCTGTACGTTTAAGATGTGCATTTATCGTCGCCTGAAGTAAGGAACGGACTGATGTAGCCCAAAAACACTTCTGAATCTGAAGCTTTTCATCGGACTAAGTGGATTGCTAGGATCCTCTGGCCACAGGAATCTTGTGTAATCCCGATCCGTTTCTTGCAATCCCACTCTCAGGAAAGCTTTACTTATTCTGCCGTAAAGGCATAATTATTAACTCTGAAATTCAACAAACATCTCCCAATTTCTCCGTCAGCGACGGACCTGTCATTAAACAATCATTCAAACTAAGTACATTTTTTTACCCCTGGCACTACAATTAAACACGATCCTCAAAGGAGTGGTTTTCGAATCCTTCTTCACTCCGTGATGAGGTAAGTAGGGCCATGAATATTGGCTTGCCAGGGGTACCTCCTCTATGAACTGGTTAATTAACTGTTCATTAATGATCCCATTATAAGCAGTCAGCAATTCTGGTGTCTTACTCAATTCATGGAGCTGGGCCTTTAACTTTTCCATACGACCCTCCGGTAATTAGTAGGTAATTCCGGATGGTTTCATCTTCCATGGGAGTCGCACCCAGTATTGTCCAGACTCAAATTTAACATCCTTCAGGTATTGTTCCTGAGTGAAGGAATCATCTGGACTTTCTTCATTTACATTAATTCCAATACTGTCCAGTTCCCACAATTTATGTACTGGTTCAACAGCATCCACTATAGAACATTTACTCTGGGGTGACGTTCCATGAGTAAGACACACAGTGACTGCATTTACGGCTTCCTAAAGTCATTCATTACTGCGAGGAAGCCTGCCATAAATTACATGGCCTGCACTAGTGTTGAGAAGAGTGACACCGCATCTCTTCGTCATACCCTTCACAAAGGCTGCATAATAGTCGCTGCCTATTAATACTCCTATTGGTCCCACAGAGTCATTATTGACCACAGAGGGTGCCAGTTTAACATTATTCTGTGAGAGTCTTTGCGTGGTGGCATTAAGACCCACAGTGGAGATCTTCTCCGGTAATTTATCCACGACTACTGCATTAACTTGGGTCTTCTCTCTGCCCAGACCGACGTTTATATAAACCGTGTCATATGAATGGGTCCTTTTATCTGAGAGAAAACCCGATAATTTTAATGTGGTAGGATCCCCCTTCGTACTTTCATCCCATTAAGGCAACTATGCTTTATGAAAGTACGTTGTGATCCCTGATCCAACAACGCTGTTACAGTCTTGGATTTATGCCATTTATCTTTAACTGTCATGTCCAACACAGGTAGTGCTACTTCAGCTAAACCATTACGAACGTTAGCTGCAAGTTTTACGTGCGTCACTGTAGTGTCAGGGTGATTATCCTTACCATTACTAGTATTACAACCGCTCTTACACATCACTATGTGGTGCCTGCCATTATTGCATTGGTGACAAGTATTCAGTTTGGTCTGGCAATCCCTCACATTATGATTACCAA
This sequence comes from Cherax destructor, assembly GCA_009830355.1. Taxonomy (NCBI): domain Eukaryota; kingdom Metazoa; phylum Arthropoda; class Malacostraca; order Decapoda; family Parastacidae; genus Cherax; species Cherax destructor. The sequence continues at coordinate 9,694 of WNWK01030035.1, forward strand.
GACATCGAATACACCGAATACAGAAGAGACAATCTCTCTTCTCTTGGCTCGACAGCTTACCCCACGGGTTACCCTCACTGGGGTGTTTATTCTTCCTGTCTTGTTGTGACGAACCTCTACTACTGGTCCCTTGATATGTTCCAACATAACCCTTTTTAGTGGATGGGTTGTAACTATTACCATTAGGATAATTTTTACCTTTGTGGAACTTAACTGATGACTCAACGTCATTATGACCTGTATTCTTAAAGGTAGTGGGCTGGCTAGTTTGCAACTGAACAATTAATTCCTGCAAACCTGTCCTTATCTCCTCCAACCTGAAGTAAGCCTTGTGGTACTTGTTAGATAACCACTCTATCGTCTTATGGTTCAATTTAGCTCGTATCACCGGACCCACGAACCAACTTGCATTCTCCAAATTGTGTTTATTACTCAAAATCTTGAGAGTGCTCTCTAGTTTGATCCGAAATTGTTGCAACCCTTTATAGTTGTGCTCTGGCGGTTTCAAATTAACCACTGCAGTTACTAAATCCAATGTATGCTGTTCCGAATTACCATAAGTACCCTCTAGCAGACGAACAGCTTCTCTATAAGAGTTGTTTACATTGGGGAAAGCCTGAATGAGAATGAGAGCATCTCCCTCAATTGTCCCTTTAAATAAATCAACTTAGCAACACTTTCCAGATCCTTCCGATCATGTACCATTGCCTTGAAAATTGACCAAAATTCCTCCCAGCTGTCTCCCGGCTGGAACGACAACAACTGTACTTCTGGGAGTCTGGGGAGGGACATTTTATTTACCGCGTGAGGCTGGCCCACCCCGTCACTCATACTCTTTAACCTATCCAGTCCCTTAACTTTGCAAGCACAAATGACTTCTTCCAAGTCACCATATTGTTGTAACAGTGTTTCTCGATCCTCATCGCTCGCACAATCCTCCAGTAACTCAATTTCATAGACTTGGAACCACTGCACGTACGACGCGTACCTACATTCTAGTAACTCGAAATTTGTTTCTAAGTCAATAGCACTCGTCGACGGCTCGTTCACTAAGTCCACACACGTATTGTGTGCCTTTGTCACATGTCCCTTGCGAGCTTGCAACGATGCTTTCTTCCCTTTAATATCCATGGTTTTGCTACCCGGCGTTGGAACTCCGTCAGGTTCAGTCATGGTTGTAGAATTAATAACCACTGATAGTACAATTAAGTAAATCCTTTATTAAGGTGATTCTCAAACATTACTCTTGCACAAATCGTAGCCACGCCTGTGTTAGCAATTGATTGGACTAATTACAATCCACCCCACAATTAATTAATCTGTGTACTCTATACTCACTTTCTACAATCAGTCACTTAATTATTAAATAATTAATTCAATAATGATTAATTCACTAATCACATCCGGTTCAGGAAGGACCAACGGGCGATGTGGGGGATTTAGAGATTACCTGTCTGGGCTTCACCGCCACTTAAAACAAAATAATCTCCCGGGGAGTGGACCGACTAGTATAATTTTGGAAATAAATGGTATAAAATACCGACACAATGGAAAAATAAACACATAAGCAGTATAATGTGATCCTTTATTGACAACGTTTCGCCCACGCAGTGGGCTTTATCGAGTCACAGACAGATCTACCTGGAAAATGAGCAACATGGAGATATATATAGGGTACAGTCAGGTGGAGAATGCTGGGTCAGGTGGAGAAAGCTGCATGTGAGTCTTAAAACGTAGTGTGATAGTTAAAAACATAGTGTGACTTAAAGGACCTGCAGTGTACCATTCTTGAGTTCTAGGAGGGATAGCGTTGAAGAAGTTTCTTGGCAATAAGGTTCAGCTATGTTGTAGAAGCCGTTGTTCTGGTTGAAGTTGTTGGATATACAGATGAGTGATGATTCTAGGATTCTAGCATTCTCCACCTGACTGTACCCTATATATATCTCCATGTTGCTCATTTTCCAGGTAGATCTGTCTGTGACTCGATAAAGCCCACTGCGTGGGCGAAACGTTGTCAATAAAGGATCACATTATACTGCTTATGTGTTTATTTTTCCATAGTATAATTTTACCGCGGTTACCCCCGTTGAAGCGTGTGAGAAAACTTGACCCATTCCTGGTCACATTCAAGGGGTCCCTTAGATATTCTCACTCTAAATCCACATCTATCCTTGACCAGTTTATTAAGAATGAGTAACACCAATAGTTACGGTATTGTTAAATTTTGTGGACTGTATGGGTTAATATCTGACTGATTGGGGAGAAGGAGGAAAGAGTACATCTTGTTAATATCACTCACCCTTTATCCGTGCCATTGCTGTTCACTGGAAGATCCCGTCATTATCATTCCCACCGTAGACCCACATTATCCCAACATATCTACTGGCCAGCCGGTTGCTAAGATAATAAGAGTACTTACGGTGGGGAAGAAACAACATTCTTGTCACTATTCCTCGACGGATCTCGTGGTCCTGCTCGGTAGAGATTATTCTGGTAAATTAGACACATATGCAACACTTGGGTATCTTTATTGAGGAAACGTTTCGCCACACAGTGGCTTCATCAGTCCATACAAAGGAGAATCGTGAAGAACAGGAGGAGTGTGAGGTTGTCAGGCCCTCAATCTTGAGACGATGTTGTCAGTCCATCAATCTTGAATAGAATAACAGCATATGAGCAGAGGGAGTTTATATACTGTAGACAGGAGAGGTGCAGCAGTTGTAGGAGGTGTCACATTTGTTCAATGTGGAAGTAGGTCGTGCCCAAGGAATAGGCAAGCGAAGAAATCCCTGTATTAAGATACCAAGATGTTGCAGTGTCAGACAGGATGTGAATGAATGGTTCAGAGAACCGACGAGTTGGTAAATTAGACACATATGCAACACTTGGGTATCTTTATTGAGGAAACGTTTCGCCACACAGTGGCTTCATCAGTCCATACAAAGGAGAATCGTGAAGAACAGGAGGAGTGTGAGGTTGTCAGGCTTTCAATCTTGAGACGATGTTGTCAGTCCATCAAATGTGACACCTCCTACAACTGCTGCACCTCTCCTGTCTACAGTATATAAACTCCCTCTGCTCATATGCTGTTATTCTATTCAAGATTGATGGACTGACAACATCGTCTCAAGATTGAGGGCCTGACAACCTCACACTCCTCCTGTTCTTCACGATTCTCCTTTGTATGGACTGATGAAGCCACTGTGTGGCGAAACCCCGTAAAGATACCAAGTGTTGCAATGTGCAGATGTGAATAAACCAGAACTCGTCGAGTTCTTTGAACATCATTCACATCTGTCTTTTAGACTTGCAACATCTCTCGTCATCTAAGACAGGGAGTTGCTGTCGGCTTATCTTGGGACGATTGTCAGTCCATCAAATGTGACACCTCCTACAACTGCTGCACCTCTCCTGTCTACAGTATATAAACTCCCTCTGCTCATATGCTGTTATTCTATTCAAGATTGATGGACTGACAACATCGTCTCAAGATTGAGGGCCTGACAACCTCACACTCCTCCTGTTCTTCACGATTCTCCTTTGTATGGACTGATGAAGCCACTGTGTGGCGAAACGTTTCCTCAATAAAGATACCCAAGTGTTGCATATGTGTCTAATTTACCAACTCGTCGGTTCTCTGAACCATTCATTCACAGAGATTATTCTTCCGGCAAGACGATGATGTTGGTGGTTGTCCCGATGAGTCAAGAGAAGATTGATTCCCTTGATCCCTCTACCGTCCACAGGACAGGACGGTTTAAGTAACATGCAGTTGATCGGGAGTAGCAATTTGTATCCTCTAGCTATTTCCCTTTATTACAGTTTATGCGTATAACTTTAAACACTATGTACATTATGACTTAATGCCCCACTACCTGGAGTCTACCTAGAGAGAATTCCAGGGGTCAACGCCCCGCGGCCCGGTCTGTGACCAGGTCTCATGTTGGACCAGAGCCTGATCAACCAGGCTGTTACTGCTGGCGGCACGCAGTCCAACGTACGAACCACAGCCCGGCTGATCAGGTACCGACTTGAGGTGCCTGTCCAGTGCCTGCTTGAAGACAGCCAGGGGCTTGTTGGTAATCCCCCTGATGTACGCTGGGAGGCAGTTGAACAATCTTGGGCCCCTCACACTTATTGTGTTGTCCCTCAACGTGCTAGTGGCACCCCTGCTCTTCATTGGGGGGATGTTACATCGCCTGCCGAGTCTTTTGCTTTCGTACGGAGTGATTTTTGTGTGCAAGTTTGGTACTAAGCCCTCGAGAATATTCCATGTGTATATAATAATGTATCTCTCCCGCCTGCGTTCTAGAGAGTACAGGTTTAGGAACTTCAAGCGTTCCCAGTAGTTGAGGTGGTTTATCGCACTTATGCGTGCGGTGAAGGTTCTCTGCACATTTTCAAGGTCAGCAATTTCACCCGCCTTGAAAGGTGCAGTTAGTTTGCAGCAATATTCCAGCCTAGATAGAACAAGCGATCTGTAAAGTGTCAACATGGGTTTGGCATCCCTGGTTTTGAAGGTTCTCATTATCCATCTTGTCATTTTTCGAGCAGATGCAATTGCTACATTGTTATGGTCCTTGAAGGTGAGATCCTCTGACATGATCACTCCCATGTCTTTGACATTAGTTTTTCGCTCTATTGTGTGGTTGGAATTAGTTTTGTACTCCGATGAGATTTTAATTTCTTCACGTTTTCCGTATCTGAGTAATTGAAATTTCTCATCATTGAACTTCATATTGTTTTCTGCAGCCTATTTAAAGATTTGGTTTATGTCTGCTTGGAGTCTTGCAGTGTCTTCAACGGTGGACACTGTCATACAGATTCGGGTGTCATCTGCAAAGGAAGACACAGCACTGTGGCTTATATCCCTGTCAATGTCTGATATGAGGATGAGGAATAGGATGGGAGCAAGTACTGTGCCTTGTGGAACAGAGCTTTTCACAGTAGCTGCCTCAGACTTTACTCTGTTGACTACTACTCTTTGTGTTCTACGTGTTAGGAAATTATAGATCCATCTACCAACTTTTCCTGTTATGCCTTTATCACGCATTTTGTGTGCTATTACACCATGGTCACACTTGTCAAAGGCTTTTGCAAAATCTGTGTATATAACATCTGCATTCTGTTTATCTTCTAGAGCATCCAGGACCTTGTCGTAGTGGTCCAGTAGTTGGGACAGACAGGAGCGGCCTGCTCTAAACCCATGCTGTCCTGGGTTGTGCAATTGATGGGTATCAAGATGGGTGGTGATCTTGCTTCTTAGAACCCTTTCAAAGATTTTTATGATATGGGACGTTAGCGCAATTGGTCTGTAGTTCTTTGCTATTGCTTTACTGCCCCCTTTGTGGAGTGGGGCTATGTCTGTTGTTTTTAGTAACTGCGGGACGACTCCAGTGTCCATGCTCCCTCTCCATAGGATGTTAAAAGCACGTGATAGGGGCTTCTTGCAGTTCTTGATGAACACTGAGTTCCATGAGTCTGGGCCTGTTTATATACATGCACAGTCTCTATACCGAAATTCAGAGACGATGAGTGGAGATGGAAACTACCATCTCTTCCATATCCAACATGGCGGCCCTTCACTAGCCGGCACTCGGGATATTCACTTCCAATTCTTTACAAATCTGCTTCACTAGATTCAACGTCTCACCATATTCATTAAGTATATTCCAGTCTCTTCTATTACGAAAACAACCCAGAATCAGGGTTTACGACCGCATTTTCGTGTCGCCGCACCACTAGAGCCTGAATTAGGCCTAAATTTCCATACCTTATTAAGTTGGAGCCACACGTTATTTCACCAAATTGTCGCCCGAATATCGGATTTTCCGGACCGAATGTCCCAAGAATTACGCATCACACACTTTGATATCACTCCCTATTACGAATTGAAGCCATTAAGTCCGGTCTGGCTGACGACATCGTCCAATACCAGGAGGCATCCTGCCCACTATCTTAACTCTAGGTCTCTCCACGCGTGACTGCCTCGCTCTCTGCCCTCGCTTGACCCTGCTCCGCGTACCCACGCGACCGTCGGGATGGTTCAATTTTCATCTCAAATAAAATACAAACCAACAGCCACACCTTAAGAATATTCACATTAGAAAGGCTATCGAGTATAACATTTCGGGAAAATACCCAATATTTTCCACAAATGGGTTATCATTTTCATCTCAACACATCAACGTCGAAATTTAACGAAGTGAACATTAATGAGGGTAAAACAGTGAATCATTAAATTGTCGTGTGAATTAAAGAAGATTTGGTGATGTTAATGTCACGAGAGAATGTGTGTAATGGTTCTCAGCAACATTCTCATAACGATCATATGTTGACCTCCCGATTCTGTCCTGAGAATCGTAGAGGTGTCAGGAAGTCAATACTTCTATATCGGGACCACAATTCCACCACCATCGTCTTTGCCGGGAGTATAATCCCTACCGGGCAAAGACCACGAGATCGACGCGAGGGAACACCAACAAAGCAGATGACTCCTCACCTACACCTAAGTATACTTGCTTTTTGTAGCAGTCTGTTATCGGCCGATAGGATTGTTATAATAGGTATATGTACCTTAGCTAGGTCAACGATCTACAATGTAAGAAAGTAAGTTTATTCAGGTATACACAAATACAGTTACATGGATTATCATACATAGCAGCATATGTGTAGAAAACCTAGGATAACCCAATAAAGTCAGACAGAGTGACTTATTTCCATTGGGGTCCATTTAATACCTTAATATTAGACACTAGTAGATACTAGTTATTATACTAAAATTAAAAGGAATAAGGTAAAAGAGTTATTTACATGTACATGTATGTTATCTAAAAAAAAAAAAATCATTCTCCTCCCTTTCTGTCGCTACATTCATTAGGTATCTTTTGGTTCTCTTTTTGAACTTGAACTGGCTCATGCTATGACTGGCTTTGACATGTGCAGGCAGTCAGTTCCATTCCTTTATTGCTGTACAATAAAAGGTGTTTGAAGCCTGGCCACTGACTGTGGGTACTACAAAGTTGTGCTCTCTTCCCCTAGTACTATGTCTTTATTTACTACAAGTACATGTACAAGGTATACAGACCTTCATCAATGACATACTACTATATAGAAAGTCCCTTGTTTTGCAGAGCATTTCCGCAAATTATATCCTTGTCCCAGGATGCGACCCACACCAGTCGACTAACTCCCAGGTACCCATTTTACTGATGGGTGAACATAGACAACCGGTGTAAAGAAACACCCAATGTTTCTACCCGAACTGGGAATCGAACGCAGACCCTCGCCGTGTGAAGCAAGAGCTTTAGCGATCAGGCCAAGGGGCACCATGACAGCTTTGGTTCCCAGCCTTGATAAAATTGGCAGCAATATATTCTGGACACTGTTTGTGAGCAATTTTACAAACTTGATTCAACTTAAGTTGTTTTACTCTGTCTTCTATATTCAGCATATAAAATTGTTGTAATTCATCCTGGCCTACATGTTCTCTTGGTCCCAGGTCCAGGATGAATCTTATCATTTTGTTCTGTGTGATTTGCAGTTTATCTTTCAGCTTTTTTGTCAAGGCAGAGTACCATGAAGAGCAAGCGTAGTCAATATGACATTGTATAAGGGCAAGACATAGGGTCCTGCGAGCCTCAGTAGGTAGACACTGTGCTTGTCTGTAGAGGAACTTCAGTCTCGCATTCGCTTTCTTTACTACACTGTTACCTATCAATTCTCCTGACATGCATGGGTCAAAGGAGATTCCCAGATATTTAACTGAGGTCATGGATTCCCCATTACATCGGACATTAAAATTATTTACTCTGTTCAGTTTATATTTCGTGCCAAAGAGTATGGCTTCTGTTTTCCCGATGTGTAACGATAGTTTGTTGTCTACTAACCATTTGCTGCAGGACTCTAGTTCCAGTGTTAATACATTAGCAATATCTTGTGGGTCTTTACCTGACACTAACAGAGCACTGACATCCGCATGCAGTAGGAGTTAAGAATAATAAGAATAAGATTTCTTTGGATTTTTAACCCCGGAGGGTTAGCCACCCAAGAAAGTCAGTGCTGCGACCCACACCAGTCAACTAACACCCAGGTACCTATTTTGCTGCTGGGTGAACATGACAACAGGTGTAAGGAAACACGTCGAAATGTTTCCACCCGCCGGGAATCGAACCCAGGCCCTCTGTGTGTGAAGCGAGAGCTCTAGCCACCAGACCACCGGACACTTGACACTGATGAACATGTCATTTACATAACACAAGAATAATAAAGGACCCAGAATACTACCTTTGGGAACTCCACAAGCTATCGGCAGTGGTTCTGATTCTGTTTTGTTGATTTGACAATTTGTTTCCTATTGCTAAGATAGGACTTAAACCAGTCTGTGGAACCTATGTCGATAGCTCGAAGTTTCTTACATAATACATTGTGGTTGACAGTATCGAAGGCCTTTGCAAGTCTAAAGTTACCATTCCTATGAGGTTCCCTATCGACATTTCAGTTCTCTTGTAATCCATCAGAATAATTAGGGAGGTGTCGGTTGAGTAAGATCTCCTAAAGCCTGATTGGTAACTATGAAGAATGTTGTTGTCATTAAGATACTTAACTACTTGACAGTACACCGCCCTCTCTAGAATTTTGGATATTACATTGAGTATACTAACAGGCCTATGGATGCTGACATCAGACATACCATTTTTCTTGAAGATAGGAGTAACTCTGGCCTCCTTGAACCCCTCTGGTACTGTATTAGTGGTGATGGACAGATTTATTATGTGAGCAATGGGAATTGCCAGTTCAGAGGCACCATCGTTTAGGAACTTAGACGGGATGTTATCAGGTCGGTGCTCTTAGTTGGGTTTAACCTGCTTAGTTCTTTTTGCACGAAGTCATGCGATACACTTACTAGTTGACAATTGTTTTGAGTTACACCTTTGTTGATATAGTATGTTTTAAACTTATCAGAGTCTGTCTGTGTTAAAGGTATTTGATGCAGCTGGTAGCTTACTTACTAGTGTTGAGGCGACAGTTGTGTAATATGAATTAAAACAATTTGCCACTTTAGTTGTTTCGTGGCATACCTCGTTAAACATTTAGTACTATGTTAGATCTATCTACGGGTTTATGGCTATACCCCAACTGTTTTAGTTGTTGCCAGAGCTTTTTAGGGTTATTCTTGTACTCTTCGATTGTTGAGCAATAGTGCCTAGCCTTTGGTACAGTAAATGATGAAATGATCACTAAGACCTGTGGTAATGACCCCTGACTGACTAATGTTCTCATACAGGAGTATAAACATGGATCCGAAACATAGCAAAAATATAATGTCTTATGACATACCTTCTAACAATATATAACACCTCAGTCTTCGTACAACATATACAATGTACTTATATATTAAGAGACCTTATACTAATATACATAAATCACTATGTAACAGACGAAATACAAGTGACCATTGACATTTTCCACACCATTACAGACTATAGAAACTAAGTAAAATCAAAACTATCCCAAATCCCCCACCCCCTCCTTAGTTATTCTTTTTAATATTACAATGAAATGACAAATAAGAGCCTATGAACATTATACAGATTGCAAACTTACAACTAAAAACAAAACCTCTTTGGCTGGGGTACGGTAGACTGTTACATGTTTATAAAGTAAGAATGGTCCAACAAGGACCTACATAAAAGTAATTTTTATCGTCAACTTACTTAAAATCATGACCCAAATAAATTACTACATGTATAAGGATATTCTAAATAAAACAATGAGACTAAGTTCCACAACTCCGAAAAAAAACACGGTACCACAAACGGCAAAACAACAAACCTTTTAAGCATTCCACCAGATTACAATTAACCATGTTTCATATAGTATATGAGACGTTACAATACCCCTCCAAAGATTAATTTAAACAGGCTTACAAAAAAAAAAACACACCCTCAGACGGTTTTTCAGTACACCCTCTTAGAACATAAGAAAGAAGGAACACTGCAGCAGGCCTAATGGCCCATGCGAGGCAGGTCCAAGTCTCCCACCGGCCCAAGCCAATGCCCCGACCCAGCCAGGTCAGGTTACATTCACTTAAGGAAGGAGCACGGCATCTGACCTAGTAGCACAAACTAGTCAGGTCCAACTCACATCCACCCGCACCCACTCATATATTTATCTAGCCTATTTTTAAAACTACACAACGTTTTAGCCTCTATAACTGTACTCGGGAGTTTGTTCCACTCATCGACAACTCTATTACTAAACCAATGCTTTCCTATATCCTTCCTGAATCTGAATTTATCCAACTTAAAGCCATTGCTGCGAGTCCTGTCAATACTAGATATTTTTAGCACGCTATTTACATCACCTTTATTTATTCCTGTTTTCCATTTATACACCTCAATCATATCCCCCCTAATTCTACGCCTTTCTAGAGAGTGCAGATTCAGGGCCCTCAGTCTATCCTCATAGGGAAGATTTCTGATACATGGAATCAACTTAGTCATCCTCCTTTATACGTTTTCCAGAGCATTGATATCCATTCTGTAATACGGTGACCAAAACTGTGCAGCATAATCTAGATGAGGCCTAACCAAGGATATATAGAGTTGAAGAACAACCTGAGGACTCCTATTATTTATGCTTCTTGATATGAAGCCAAGGATTCTGTTCGCTTTACTGCGAACACTTATCACTGCTGTCTTGGTTTTAGATTACTGCTAACCAGAACTCCTAAATCCTTTTCGCAATCAGTAGTATTAAGATCTACATTATTTAGTTTATATGTGGCATGGTTATTGTCCTGTCCAATATTTAAAACTTTGCATTTATCTATATTAAACTGCATCTGCCACTTCTCCGACCACTGCATCAGTCTATTCAAATCTTCCTGGAGTGCTCTAATGTCCTCATTTGAATGAATTGGACGGCCTATTTTGGTGTCATCGGCAAACTTGCTTATGTCGCTATTTATTCCCTCATCTATGTCGTTTATGTAGATTGTGAACAACAAGGGGCCCAATACTGACCCCTGTGGAACACCACTTGTGACACTTCTCCACTCTGATTTCTCCCCATTTATGCAAACTCTCTGCTGCCTATTTGTCAACCATGCCTCTATTCAGGAAAAATTTCTCCTCCTATTCCGTGTGCCTTAATTTTCCTCAATAGTCTCTGATGTGGGACTCTATCAAAAGCCTTACTGAAGTCCATATACACAATATCATATTCATTACCATGATCTACCTCCTCAAATACCTTAGTGAAAAAGTTATTAAATTTGTAAGGCAGGAACGCCCTTTGTAAAACCGTGCTGAGATTCATTGATTAATTTATGCTTTTCAAGATGGCTACGAATTGCCTCGGCTATTATTGATTCCATAAATTTTCCCACTATGGAGGTTAGGCTTATTGGTCTATAGTTCGAAGCTAAGGACCTGTCTCCTGCTTTGAAAATAGGTATTACATTTTCAATTTTCCACTTATCTGGCACCATGCCAGTTTGCAGTGATATGTTGAAAAGATTAGCCATAGGTTTGCTAAGCTCCTCTTTACATTCCTTTAGAACCCTTGCATACAGTTCATCAGGGCCTGGGGATTTGTTAGGTTTTAGTTTATCTATTTGTCTAAGGACCATGTCACTTGTGACCCTAATCGTGTATAGTTTACTATCGTCCTGTTCTACATAATTTATTATTTCTGGAATATCGCTAGTATCTTCCTGTGTAAAAACTGAGAGGAAGTAAGTGTTAAAAATTCTACACATTTCCTTATCACTGACGGCAAGCTGACCTGAGTAACTTTTGAGTGGGCCTATCTTGTCCCTAATCTTACTTCTGTATACCTGAAAAAATCCTTTTGGGTTAGTTTTCGCTTCTCTTGCAGCTTTAACCTCATAGTCTCTTTTTGCTTTTCTTATTCCCTTTTTTATTTCTCTCTTTAACTGAATATATTGATTACTTAATTGCCCCTCTCGTCTTTTGATTCGCCTATATATGCCTCTCTTTTGACCAATGAGATGTTTTAATCTATTGTTCATCCACTTAGGATCATTTTTGTTAGGGAATACAAATAGAACCCTGACATATTACATCTGAAGATATACATATTACACAAGATATATGAAATACACATGTACAGTTATATTCGTAAAGCACAATGTTGTACCTAAGCACATGACATTATCACTGCACATGAATTCACAAGTAAAATATAATAAACCCTACCTGAGATCGGTCCCACACAACGTGAAACAGGGAACCCTAACCTCCACCCTAACCTCATAACTGAAGAAGAGAGGGAAACCCCTAATCATACCATGAAAAAACAAAAACCCATCCGAAAGTCCAAGTCAAAAAGCAATACCAATCACTCACCCATCAAAGTCATAAACAACCCCCCCATGCCCCTGCATAAAAATGGTCATAAGTCAAAAAACAGATGCACAACTCTCCCCAACCCATTCCCACCCCACAACTACCACCCCCATCCAACCCCAACCCAAGACTGCACACACCTCCAACACACACACACAAACCCCCTTCCCGGGGAAACTAGCCCCCTTTTCCTCATCCTCTACTACCCCCCAACAACAGACCCATAGTGAGGAGCATTTCCCTCCCGGGGAAAAAACGCCACCCCTCCCCTACAAACATTGATTTCTACCTTGTTCTATTAAAATGGCCCCCCAGAGCCCTTATCCTTACCTCACCCCCAACCCTCCCTCCTGCCCCCAAAACATGCAAAAAAACTAAAAAAAAGATACATGACTGCCGTCGGAATTGTCTGTACAGCCCCACATCAAACTTGGCCCCCAAGGTCAAGCACCCCCCCCCCCACCATACAAAGAAATTGGCCCAAAACCCTTCCCTAACCCTTCCCAGGCACCTGCAAAAAAACACAGCATGATACACTGTATCAGGCATCCCCATCTGGTACAGCTGCCCTCCTTTAAAAGCCCATAACAAACAGGAGGCTTTGAGACCAAGATGCCATGCAAAAACCCAAACCCCGTCTCCCCGTACCATAGATGGCAACCGTTCTCCCAAAAAAAAATCCCCCTTTTGGCCCTTTTTGGGGGAAAATTTCCACACCCCAAAACCGGCCCCTCTTCCCTCCCTACCCCATCCAGCTTCAACCCCAATCCCCCCCGGCTCCGCGCCACTAACAGAACTCGCAATATTGGGCCCCCATCTCCCCCAGTTCCCCACCCCTCCTCCGTAACTCCCTCATTATCATATCTACCTTTGCTCCCCCCCCTCCCCCCACAAATTCCTTAACCCGAAAATACCCTGCCCAAACCCCCTACCCCAAATTTTCAACCCCAAGCCCCCCAATGCCACCCTTGCCATCACCACCTCCTTCTTTAACCAGTGCTTACCAAATCCCCAAATGAATCGCAAGACTCTAGCCTGCGGGTGCAGTCATCCCCCTCTATAAAAGGATATCCGGGCCACTTGCCAAAGTTTGCTATACACCAATGTATTTAACCACCACTCGTTGCAATAATGTAAAATCCCCCCTCTCAACCTGTCATCCTACTCAAAGCCCCTTCCACAACCGTAGAGGGGAATTTAAATTTTACGTGCTACCCCAAAAATTTTTGCCCAAAAAAGGGTTTCCCCCCTCTTAAGTCTATTTACAGTGATCCAACCATACCTATGCCCCCAAAGGGTTTCCCCCACCAAAAAAAACCCCCCTCCAATAAATGTGATTGTTCCCCATTAATCCTCATCCGAAACTAACCCAAAAAATTCTATCATCCTATTGATAACACTCAACCCCTCCTTTCCCTTTCCCCCAAAATGGATGTATCATCAACATACCCAATGATCCCTGGTGCCCAATCACTGTCCACACCCCCTTCCCCGGGCACCCTCAGGCACCAACCGATAAAAAGGGGGCCTTCAAGCATGCAAATAGGAGCTGCTCCTTCCACCATTACCCCCCACCCACCCATTTACCTGCCCCGCACCTGAACCCCCATACAATGTCCTTACCCATCCCCCCATTTCATCCCCCCAAACCCCCGCCTTCTAAGTATCTCCCAAGACATCCCCGTTGACACGATCATAAGCTGTTTCCCAGTCCAGCCCTACGATTCCTCCCCCTGTTCCCACCCCCACAAAAATCCTTTTCCTATGCCC
>WNWK01030036.1:0-23837 GCA_009830355.1 Cherax destructor
GAATGACTTGACTGACTGACTTACTGAATGACTTGGCTGACTTACTGAATGACTTGACTGACTTACTGAATGTCTTGACTGACTTACTGAATGTCTTGACTGAATTATTGAATGTCTTGACTGACTTACTGAATGTCTTGACTGACTTACTGAATGTCTTGACTGACTTACTGAATGTCTTGACTGACTTACTGAATGTCTTGACTGACTTACTGAATGACTTGACTGACTGACTTACTGAATGACTTAACTGACTTACTGAATGGACTGACTTACTGAATGACTTGACTGACTTACTGAATGACTTTATTAAAGTTAGAGACACTCAGTACAACCATCGACTTCAGTTCCAGAATCTCTACCATCCACCTCAGCCCAGTAGGGCCACAGCATAACTCTCCACTCTCTTCACAATCATCCACAAACATCAGCACCCACAATTTAAGGTAAATACTATTATTTCTGTTACATTTGTAGTCTTAAGCAGTAAAAGCAACATAATACATCACGATAATGAACTACAATTACATATTCTCTTTTATATTTGTAAGATCTGTTGGTCTAAAAAAAACTTGTTTGGCTTTTTGGGGACTCTCAGGAATGTAACCCTATTTTTCCCATAAGTTCTTTTAATTATCTAACACGATTTTACCTAACACGACGTTTTCAGGACCGTAACTACCGTGCTAAATGAGGGCCTACTGTACATGTATGTAGCCCCCACCCAGGGCTATACTACACAGCCATATTATTACACTACACAGCCATATTATTACCATGTTCACTGAGTTTAATAATTTCTAACAACTACCTTTAGATGCCATCATAAACAACAGGAGAAGTAATGAATAATTCGTGCCGAGAATTGTAAACAAACGCGGATGAAGGGCGGTTACTGCACCAGACGCCAGATTTACAGTTTTCTCTAATGCTGCAGAGAAAACTTAATGTTTACTCTCCACCCGACTCACCATTTGATAGCATATAAACATTGTATCAATGTTTATATGCTATATGATATGTAACGTGTTTCTTATATAATTTTGAAGAAAATATCATAGATGGAGTAATGAAAATGTCTATATTAATCTAAAATAAGACATTTGTTTGAGCTTGGTGTGGGGAAGTACCCAGGCTGGTGTGTGGTGAAGTACCCTGGCTGGTTTGTATGGGGAAGTACCCTGGCTGGTGTGTGGGGAAGTACCCTGGCTGGTGTGTGGGGGAAGTACCCTGGCAGGTTTGTGTGGGGAAGTACCCTGGCTGGTTTGTGTGGGGAAGTACCCAGGCTGGGTACAAACACTCTTGCAAGTTGTGAGGGTGAGCAGGAGCATTGTCCAGTATCAGGAGGCACTTGAGTGGCAATTTCTTTTCCAAGAGGTATTTCTTCACAGTAGGGCCAAACACTCCAGTCACCCATTCCTTGAAAATCTCCGTAGTGACCCATGCCTTGGTGTTAGCCTTCCAATGCACACACAAATTATTCTTGTCAACACTGTGATTCTTGAAGGGTCTGGGATTTTCATAGTGATACACCAGTAAAGGCTTCACTTTAAAATCCCCACTAGCATTAGAACAAAACATGAGAGTTAGCCTTTCTTTCATAGGCTTGTGTCCTGGCTGTGCCTTTTCCTCCTGAGTAATGTAGGTCCTGTTGGGCATTTTCTTCCAAAACAGGCCTGTTTCATCACAGCTAAACACTTGTTGGGGGA
Source organism: Cherax destructor (assembly GCA_009830355.1). NCBI lineage: Eukaryota > Metazoa > Arthropoda > Malacostraca > Decapoda > Parastacidae > Cherax > Cherax destructor. The sequence continues at coordinate 1,710 of WNWK01030036.1, forward strand.
GGAATTGTTCAGCCTCTACGAACCCCTGGAATTCATGCACAAATTTTTCAGCTGCACGTTTGTCTGAGTTGGCTGCCTCACCATGCCTCACAACACTGTGTATGCCACTACGTTTCTTAAACCTGTCAAACCAGCCTTTGCTGGCTTTAAAATCACTAGTCTCACCACTGGTTGCAGGCATTGTCTTGACAAGATCTGTGTGCAACTTCCTTGCCTTTTCACAAATTATCGCCATGGAAATACTATCACCCTCTCTCTGTTTTTCATGGATCCACACCAACAACAACTTCTCAACCTCATCCACTGTTTTCGATCTATTTTTCGTTAACATATCAACCCCTTTTGCAACATTAGCTTCCTTGATCTCATTTCTCTTTGCCAGGATAGAGCTGATAGTAGAAGGGGTTTTGTTGTACATCCTGGCAAGATCACTCAGACGTACGCCACTCTCATATTTTTCTATAATCTCTTTCTTCAGTTCGATGGTGTTCCTCACTTTCTTTACCACAGGGGTGCCACTAGGAAGCTTCTTTGGACCCATGGTGACTTATTTCACAGTGACAATCACTAAAGCACCAAAAAAAAACACCAAATGTAGTGTGAATGTTTGAAAGAGCGCGCTAGGTAATGTTCTCTCAATGGTAAACAACGCTTCACTGGCGGCGTCCTGCATCCCACGCAGGCGCGGAGCAGGCGGACAGGTCTAATACGTTACGAAACACGAGCCGTTTTACGATTCTCGAAATCGTAAAAAGCTTACGAAACACGATGTTTACGAAATAAGAACCTTACGAAACTCGGGGGTCCACTGTATCCTAAATCTCTGTGACTTCTGTTCAAAAGTGTGTTAATCCAATAGCTAGTAAAATCAATTGATCAGATATCATATCTTTAAGTTTAGCATTATTCATTGTTCTTAAATCTTTTTAGAATCACACTCATATATAAACTTTTGTTTAATTAATTAACTAACTCAGGTGCTAACTCAGGTGCTATAGTTTTAGATTCTTATTAGCTGTAAATTGACTACCTTAGCTCATTTTTTCATTTTTGTAAACATATCCAACGTACTAACTCACGTGCCAAGAACTCCTTTTGCATTGTCCTATTCTTAAGTCTACTTGCATTGTTCTATTTTTAAGTTTAATTATAGAATCACACTAAATCTTATGATTCCAAACATTGATCCTGATACCAACCTTCTATTAAATGACTTACATGAACCTAACAACAACTGTCATTACTACACAGCAGAACAGGCTAAAACACTAATCAAAGTCAACAATAACATAACTATCTTTAACTACAATGTCAGATCTTTAAGCAAACATTTTGATGACCTCACTGCATTATTAAACTCACTACAGGCCAGAATGTCCATCATTGCTCTCACTGAAACCTGGCTAAAGCCTCATACTACAGATATCTATGCCATTCCTGGTTACACAGCCATACACAATTGTAGGCAAGACCAACAAGGAGGTGGCACAGCTATGTTATACTCAGACCAGCTTGAATGTATCAACAATACATGCACAAGAGATGAACATGGAGAATATACAGTGGACCCCCGGTGTTCGTCCATTTTTCGTAACAGAATGCTGTTCAAGTGCCATTACCAACCGAATTTATTCCCTTAAGAAAAATTGTAACATAGACTATTCCTTTTAGACCCCCAAAACTACACTTATAAAAGCATTTAAAAAAATAAACTTACATAAAAGGGCCTGTTTTGAGCAGGACGAACACCGGGGTCCACTGTATAATAGCTAAGTTTATATCCAAGTACCTACAAAAACCTCTCACAGTAATAAACATCTATAGATTACCACAGTCAAATATTCAGCAATTTAGTGAAAAATTAGGAAGTATGATTACTGATGCACACATGAACAAAGACCACTTAATCCTCACAGGAGACTTCAATATAAACCTCCTACAAGATCAGGACCCACAAGTAACTGAATTCACAAACACTATGAGCAACTGCTTGCTGCTTCCGACAATAACAAAACCTACAAGAATCTCTGAGACCTGTGCTTCTCTATTAGACCATATCTGGACTAACACCATATCCCCATTAAAATCAGGCACAATCACAGACAATACCACAGACCACTACCCAACCTTTCTCATAACCAACCTCGGAAAATTACCACTAGAGACTACTAAAGTTACCTTCAGACTACATAATGAGACAGCTATAAATAACTTTATAACAGATATGACAAACACTGACTGGCAAACAGAAATAGACAACTTCCCAGATACTGACTTATGTATTAATAATTTTCTTAAAAAGACCCAATACCTCTATAATAAGCATTGCCCTAAAAAACTAAACAAATCACAACTAAAAGATTAAATAGTCCCTGGTTAACACCCAGCATACTCAAATCCATTAATATAAAGCACCTATATGAAAAACAGTACAGAATGGGTCAAATAACAAGAGAACAAACAAAACGTTACTCATCAAACCTAACGAGTCTGATAAGAAGGTAAAAAAATTGTACTATGAGAATTTTTATTATTTTTTTATTAACACATCGGCTGATTCCCACCAAGGCAGGGTGGCCTGAAAAAGAAAAACTTTCATCATCATTCACTCCATCACTGTCTTGCCAGAGGGGTGCTTTACACTACAGTTATAAAACTGCAACATTAACACCCCTCCTTCAGAGTGCAGACACTGTACTTCCCATCTCCAGGATTCAAGTCCGGCCTGCCGGTTTCCCTGAATCCCTTCATAAATGTTACTTTGCTCACACTCCAACAGCACGTCAAGTATTAAAAACCATTTGTCTCCAATCACTCCTATCAAATACGTTCACACATGCTTGCTGGAAGTCCAAGCCCCTCGCACACAAAACTTCCTTTACCCCCTCCCTCCAACCTTTCCTAGGCCGACCCCTTCCCCCCCTTCCCTCCACTACAGATTGATACACTCTCGAAGTTATTCTGTCTCGTTCCATTCTCTCTACATGTCCGAACCACCTCAACAACCCCTCCTCAGCTCTCTGGATAATAGTTTTGGTAATCCCGCACCTCCTCCTCCTAATTTCCAAACTCCGAATTCTCTGCATTATATTCACACTACACATTGACCTCAGACATGACATCTCCACTGCCTCCAGCCTTCTCCTCGTTGCAACATTCATCACCCATGCTTCACACCCATATAAGAGTGTTGGTATAACTATACTCTCATACATTCCCTTCTTTACTTCCATGGACAAAGTTCTTTGTCTCCACAGACTCAGTGCTCCACTCACCCTTTTTCCCTCATCAATTCTATGATTCACCTCATCCTTCATAGACCCATCTGCTGACATGTCCACTCCCAAATATCTGAATACATTCACCTCCTCCATACTCTCTCCCTCCAATCTGATATCCAATCTTTCGTCACCTAATCTTTTTGTTATCCTCATCACCTTACTCTTTCCTATATTCACTTTCAATTTTCTTCTTTTACACACCCTACCAAATTCATCCACCAACCTCTGCAACTTCTCTTCAGAATCTCCCAAAGCACAGTGTCATCAGCAAAAAGCAATTGTGACAACTCCACTTTGTATTTGATTCTTTATCTTTTAACCCCACACCTCATGCCAAGACCCTCGCATTCACTTCTCTTACAACCCCATCTATAAATATATTGAACAACCACGGTGACATCACACATCCTTGTCTAAGGCCCACTTTTACTGGGAAATAGTCCCCTTCCCTCCTACACACTCTAACTTGAGCCTCACTATCTTCATAAAAACTCTTCACTGCTTTCAGTAACCTACCTCCTATTCCATACACCTGCAACATCTGCCACATTGCCCCCCTATCCACCCTATCATACGCCTTTTCCAAATCCATAACTGCCACAAAAACCTCTTTACCCTTATCCAAATACTGTTCACCTATGTGTTTCACTGTAAACACTTGGTCTACACACCCCTACCTTTCCTAAAGCCCCCTTGTTCATCTGCTATCCTGCTTTCTGTCTTACTCTTAATTCTTTCAATAATAACTCTACCATACACTTTACCAGGTACACTCAACAGACTTATTCCCCTATAATTTTTGCACTCTCTTTTGTCTCCTACACAAGACACAAGACAATACACAAGACAATACACAAGACAATAAAAGTTAGGTCAACTAGAAACTACAGTAAAGAAACACTGGTAAATATGCTACACAATTGTGACTGGTCAGTGATAACAAGTTGCACGGACGTAAATGATGCCTGGGAAAAATTCAAAACAATGTTCACTGCCATCCTTGATAATATTGCACCAGTTAAAGAGGTTAGGATTAAACGAAGAACTGAACCCTGGATGACTACTGAGATATTAGATAATATGAAATTCAGAGACCAGTTGATAAAAAGATTTAAGGCAGACAGACAGGATATTGCAGCACTAAATGAATTCCAAAGGGTGAGGAACAGAGTGCAGAGGCTTATAAAAGGCGCAAAGGCAAGACACTATTGCTCAAAGATCGAAGAGTACAAGGATAACCCTAGAAAGCTCTGGCAACAACTCAAACAGTTGGGGTATAGCCATAAACCCGTAGATAGATCTAACATAGTTCTAAATGTCGATAACGAGGTATGCCACGAAACAACTAAAGTGGCAAATTGTTTTAATTCATACTACACAACTGTCGCATCAACACTAGTAAGTAAGCTACCAGCTGCATCAAATACCTTTAACACAGACTCTGATAAATTTAAAACATACTATACCAATAAAGGAGTAACTCCAAACAGTTGTCAACTAGTAAGTGTATCTCATGACTTCGTGCAAAAAGAACTAAGCAGATTAAACCCAATTAAGAGCACCGGCCCAGATAACATCCCGTCTAAGTTCCTAAAAGATGGTGCCTCTGAACTGGCAATCCCCATTGCTCACATAATAAATTTGTCCATCACCACTAATACAGTGCCAGATGGGTTCAAGGAGGCCAGAGTTACTCCTATCTTCAAGAATGTAATAATATTGGTAGAATTACCGACAATATGTTAAGTAAAAGGACACAAATGCAACTAATGTGACATTTTATTGTGGCAACGTTTCGCTCTCCAGGAGCTTTCTCAAGCCGTTACAAGCGATACATGGACACAGTGGGCATATATATACTCTCAAAGTGAGGTGAAATACTAGTGGTGGTCGAAGTAGTAGTGATACAGTAGGGCCCCACTTATACGGCAGGTTAGGTTCCAGGCTAGTGCCTTAAAGCAGACATCGCCGAAAAGCAGAACGCCATTTTTTTCCACTTCTAAATGCATATAAATGCCAGACAACAAGCTTACATTAACTTATATTAAGTTAGCAATAGCACTAGGCATTAAAAAACACAATAAAAAGTAAGATACACACAGAGTACACTTATTACTTACCTTAAAGTATTAACATTGGCTTAAAAATAGTCTGTGAACCAATTTATGAAAAGATCAGTAGTCATCCAAGCTTTTGAATTAGATTTATAATATACAGGGAGGCTACCTTTTGCATAGTTCTTTAGGGCCCTAGGATTCTCTGAGTGATAAATTACCATAGGTTTTAACTTGCAATCCCCAGCAGCACTAGGTCCTAGCAAGAGTGTTAGTTGAAGACTCAGATGAGTCAAAGGGATGTTAGGAAGCATTTCTTCAGCCATAGAGTAGTCAGGAAGTGTAATAGTCTGGCAAGTGATGTAGTGGAGGCAGGAACCATACATAGCTTTAAGACGAGGTATGATAAAGATCATGGAGCAGGGAGAGAGAGGACCTAGTAGAGGTCAGTGAAGAGGCAGGGCCAGGAGCTAAGTCTCGACCCCTGCAACCACAATTAGGTGAGTACACTCTTGGGTTATCCTGGGTTCTCTACACATATGCTGCTATATGTAACTGTATTTGATGGCTATCTCAGCGATCAACATATACCTTGTTAGTAAGTTCATTCAGGTATGCGCAAATACAGTTACATAGATTATCATACATAGCAAATATGCGTAGACAACCCAGGATAACCCAAAAAAAGTCAGTTCACTGAGTTTAATCATTTCTAACTTGGCACTTAAAGTAAGAGGCTTACGACTCCTCTTTTTATCACAACTAAGCTTAGACGCCATAGTCAATGAGAGCCAACTAGTAAACGAAAGAGTAAACGAGAGAGAGAACGAGATACGGAGTTTAGACAAGGTAAAAAAACAAACTGAACAGGTAGTGGGCGATCACTCGGTCAGGCGAAATGAATGCGATTAATACGTGTCCACTTTTAGTTCATTCACATACGTTTGTAAGAGTTTGTGAGACTTTTACCTCAAAATAATTTGTTTTATTATAATAATAATTACCTCACAATACAAATACTCTTACATTGTGTACAAGTTAGTACAAAATAAACAAACAGCAACACTCCCATTCTCATGCAACACACTATTTTTAGAGTTAATGATAGTATTACCATTATTATTATCATAATAAAAAAGAAGTGCTAAACCCACAAGGGTCGTGAATAACTATATATAGAGTGAAGGCATATGAAAGGAATATTTTTCTACAGTTATCCCTCAATGTTTGACTAGAGAAAACGTAATTCTTCCGACTTCTACAAAGTCGTTTGGTAAACAAATATCATATTTGGATATATATATGTCATTATATTATAAAGGATATATGTATACTAGGAATAAGGTAAAAAGAGTTATTTACATATACATGTGTGTTAACTAAAAAAATAAAAAATCATTCTCCTCCCTTTCTGTCGCTACATTCATTAGGTACTTTTTCGTTCTCTTCTTGAACTGGCTCATGCTGTGACTGGCTTTGACATGTGCAGGCAGTCTGTTCCATTCCTTTATTGCTGTACAATAAAAGGTGTTTGAAGCCTGGCCATTGACTGTGGGAACTACAAAGTTGTGCTCTCTCCCCCTAGTACTATGACTGCTTTGGTTCCCAGCCTTGACAAAATTGGCAGCAAGATATTCTGGACACTGTTTGTGAGCAATTTTATAAACTTGATTTAATTTAAGTTGTTTTACTCTGTCTTCAATATTCAGCATATCCAATTGTTTTAATTCATCCTGGCCTACATGCTCTCTTGGACCCAGGTCCAGGATGAATCTTACCATTTTGTTCTGGGTGATTTGCAGCTTATCTTTCAGTTTTTTTGTCAAGGCAGAGTACCATGAAGAGCAAGCGTAGTCCATATGACATTGTATAACGGCTAGACATAGGGTCCTGCGAGCCTAAGTAGGTAGACACTGTGCTTGTCTGTAGAGGAACTTCAGTCTGGCATTCGCTTTCTTTACTACACTGTTCCATATCAATTCTCCTGACATGCATGGGTCAAAGGGGATTCCCAAATATTTTACTGAGGAAACTGAAGTGATGGATTCCCCATTAAACTGGATATTAAAATTATTTACCCTGCTCAGTTTATATTTCGTGCCAAAGAGTATGGCTTCTGTTTTCCCGAGCTGTAACGATAGTTTGTTGTCTACTAACCATTTGCTGCAGGACTCCAGTTCCAGTGTTAATACATTAGATATATCTTGTGGGTCTTTACCTGACACTAACAGAGCACTGTCATCCGCATACAGTAGGAGTTTGCACTTGACACTGATGGGCATATCATTTACATAACACAGGAATAATAAAGGACCCAGAATACTACCTTGGGGAACTCCACATGCTATCGGCAGTGGTTCTGATTCCGTTTTGTTGATTTTGACAATTTGTTTCCTGTTGCTAAGATAGGACTTAAACCAGTCTGTGGAACCTATGCCGATAGCTTGAAGTTTCTTACATAATATATTGTGGTTGACAGTATCGAAGGCCTTTTGCAAGTCTAAAGTTACCATTCCTATGAGGTTCCGTATAGACATTTCAGTTCTCATGTAATCCATCAGATTAATTAGGGAGGTGTCGGTTGAGTAAGATCTCCTAAAGCCTGATTGGTAACTATGAAGAATGTTGTTGTCACTAAGATATTTAACTACTTGACAGTACACCGCCCTCTCTAGAATTTTGGATATTACACTGAGTATACTAACAGGCCTATAGTTGCTGACATCAGACCTACTATTTTTCTTGAAGATATGTTAAGTAAAAGGACACAAATGCAACTAATGTGACATTTTATTGTGGCAACGTTTCGCTCTCCAGGAGCTTTCTCAAGCCGTTACAAGCGATACATGGACACAGTGGGCATATATATACAGTGGTACCTCGAGTTAGGATATTTTTTCGTTCGAGAATGCTGTTCAAGAGTGGTTCAATGGCGTGTTTGGCCCCAGTGTGAAGAAATATCTATTGGACAATAATTTGCCACTTAAGTGCCTCCTGATAATGGACAATGCTCCTTGTCATCCTCCAAACTTGGTAGAGAAAATTGTGGAGGAGTTTAAATTCATCAAAGTGAAGTTCGTGCCCCCTAATACCACTCCTCTCCTCCAGCCCATGGACCAGCAGGTCATTTCCAACTTTAAAAAACTCTACACCAAAGCAATGTTTCAAAAGTGCTTTGATGTGACCACGACATGAATATAACCTAAGAGACTTTTGGAAAAACATTTCCATATGCTGCATTGTGTAAACCTTATAGGTAAGGCTTGGGAGGGAGTGACTACCAGGACTTTGAACTCTGCCTGGAGAAAATTGTGGCCAGACTGTGTCCTAGAGAGGGATTTTGAAGGTTTTGGGGCTGAGCCTCAGAACCCTGAGCCTGAGCCTGAGCCTGTTGTGGAAGAAATTGTGGAATTGGGCAAGTCTATGGGGTTAGAGGTGAGTGGTGAGGATGTGGAACAGTTGGTGGAGGAGCACAAGGAAGAGCTAACCACTAAAGATCTGCAAGGGCTTCAACAGCAACTGGAACAAGAGACCAGAGGTCAGGACAATGGTTCAGAGGAGGAGGAGGAGGTGGAACAGAGATGGAAGAAGGTGCCTTCTTCAAGGATTAAGGAGATCTGTGCCAAATGGAGTGATGTGCAAGGCTTTATGGATGAATATCACCCTAACCATGCTGTTGCAGGCCGTGCTGGCAACCTGTACAATGACACAGTGGTGTGTCATTTCAGGGATGTGTTAAAGAATCGCCAGACACAGAGCTCCCTGGACAGATTTATTGTTAGAAAGAGGTCCAGTGACTCTCAAGCTGGTCCTAGTGGCATTAAAAGAAAAAGGGAAGTAACCCCAGTAAAGAACTTGGTACCTGCAGTGTTAATGGAAGGGGATTCCCCTTCCAAACACTAGCATACTACTCCACCTTCTCCCCTCCTCCCATCCTCCACACATCAACAACTCTTCAATAAATGTAAGTGACATGTTATTGTACAATATTTACATGTGTATTTATTTATTGTTCATTAAATTGTGTATTATTTAATGTCAAAAAGTTCTAAAAAATATTTTATTTAACTACTTTTGGAAGTCTTGGACGGATTAAATTTATTTCCATTATTTCTTATGGGGAAAATTGATTCGGTTAACGATTGTTTTGGTTAAAGATATGCCCTCTCTGACGGATTAATATCGTTAACCGAGGTATGACTGTATTATTATTATTATTATTATTTTAGATAATAAAACAGTACGGCAATATGAAGAGACAAGCTGTAGAGCCTCTCCTCACTTAGTGATGTACTCGTTTACTGATGCCTCGGACTTACGATGGGCTCTATGTATATTAGAGCTGATTTCCTCTATTCTGTTTATTTCGATATACAGTACACTACTATATAAACATTTAAAAATATACCAGAAATGTTGTAAATGGTGCAAAGGTGACATTAAAACAATATCAAAGATGGTTGACACAAACTCACTACCATTATAGTATGCTCCTCACTTAGCAATGAATTCGTTTAACGACGTGGTCTCAAGAACAGAACTCCGTCGTTAAGTGAGGAGAGGCTGTATTGATAATTTATTTAAAATAATTATTAGGATAAAAACATAGTAATGACAACAAGTGGACAAGTTGGAATGCTGAGAAGACTCTGAATAAGAAGGTTCTAGTAGATATACTATTTAATAATAATAATAATAATACTCCATGGGGAAGTGGAATAGAATTCTTCCTCTGTAAGCCATGTGTGTCGTAAGAGGTGAATAAAATGCCGGGATCAAGGGGCTAGTAACCCCTTCTCCTGTATACATTGCTAAATTTAAAAAGAGAAACTTTCATTTTTCTTTTTAGGTCACCCTGCCTCGCTGGGATACAGCTGGTTCTTTGAAAAAAAATAATAATAATAATAATAATCTTCATTTCTACAAGTACATGTACAAGGTATATAGGCCTAGCTGACATCAATGACATACTACTATAAAGAAAGCCTCTTGTTAACCCTTTCAGGGTTTTTGACGTACTAGTACGGCTTACACGCCAGGGCATTTGACGTACTAGTACGGCTTACACGCCAGGGCATTTGACGTACTAGTACGCATAAATTCTAGTGGCTTCAAATCGAGGGGGAGAGAGCTGGTAGGCCTGCATGTGATAGAATGGGTCTATGTGGTAAGTGTGCGCAGTAGGAAAAAAATCTATGCACCAACATTGCATTGTGGGAGTGGTAATTCAGTGCGCATTTGTCACCAAGCCATGTGGTAAGGAATACCTCACTCCGGCAGTGTGAGTGGTGGGTAAGGCAGTGGGGAGGGGGGGTAAGGCAGTGGGAAGGATGGGGAAGGCAGTGGGGTTTGTGTAAACAACATTGGCTGGCTGGCTGGCTGGGGCTGGCTGGCTGGCTGGGGCTGGCTGGGGCTGGCTGGCTGTGGCTGGCTGGCTGGCTGGCTGGCTGTGGCTGACTGGCTGGCTGGCTGGCTGGCTGTGGCTGGCTGGCTGGCTGGCTGGCTGTGGCTGGCTGGCTGGCTGGCTGGCTGGCTGTGGCTGGCTGGCTGGCGGGCTTTCTTTCTGTGGCTGGCTGGGGCTGGCAGGCTGGCTGGCTTGATGGCTGGCTGGGGCTCGCTAGCTGGGGCTGGGGCTAGTGGGCTGGCTGGCAGGGGCTGGCTGGCTGGCTGGGGCTGGCAGGCTGGCTGGCTGGGGCTGGCGGCCTTGCTTTCTGTGTCTGGCTGGGGCTAGCGGGCTGGCTAGATGGCTGGCTGGGGCTGGCTAGCTAGGGCTGACTGGCTGGGGCTGTTAGCTAGGGCTGGTGGGCTGGCTGGCTGTAGCTGGCTGGGGCTGGCTGTGGCTGGCTGGGGCTGGCAGGCTGGGGCTGGCTGGCTGGCTGGCTGGCTGGCTGGCTGGCTGGCTGGCTGGCTGGCTGGCTGGCTGGCTGGCTGGCTGGCTGGCTGGCTGGCTGGCTGGCTGGCTGGCTGGCTGGCTGGCTGGCTGTCTGTCTGTCTGTCTGTCTGTCTGTCTGTCTGTCTGTCTGTCACACAGGTACACATAAATACAATTATACATAGTGTAAATTACCTAGGATAACCCAAAAAAATCCAGACTGTCAAATAATATGTATCGACTCAGATGTGGCAATGTTGGTTCACTAGTGACTGCCTCTGAGACAGACAGACAGAAAGAGAGAGAGAGAGACAGAAAGAGAGACAGAGACAGAAAGAGAAACAGACAGACAGGCAGATAAAACAGTGAAAACAAATAAAGAGAAGGCATTGAACCCTCATTTGTCAAATGTCATCACTCATTAGTTTGGTGATAAGCCGAGGCTAACCAGTCACCCCTGGCTGGCAGGGAGGGAGGGAGGCAGGGAGCCAGGCAGGCAGGGAGGCGGGCAGGCGAAGGCAGTGTACCTCATCAAATGTCATCACTAATTAGTTTAGCTGATAATAATAAGATAACAGGACCCTCACCCCTCATCAATGTCACTGCTTCAATAATAATAATTATTATTTTATTATTATTATTATTATTATTATTATTATTATTATTATTATTATATTCTCCCGTGTATCCTAGGTAATTTACACTATGTATAATTGTATTTATGTGTTCCTGTGAGATTGAGACAGCCAGTCAGTCAGATAGCCAGTCAGCCAGCCAGTCAGTCAGATAGCCAGTCAGTCAGTCAGTCAGCCAGCCAGCCAGTCAGTCAGATAGCCAGTCAGCCAGCCAGTCAGTCAGATAGCCAGTCAGCCAGCCAGCCAGCCAGTCAGTCAGATAGCCAGTCAGCCAGCCAGTCAGTCAGATAGCCAGTCAGCCAGCCAGCTGGTCAGCCAGCCAGCTGGTCAGCCAGCCAGCTGGTCAGCCAGCCTGCCAGCCATTCAGCCAGCCGGCTAGCTGGTCAGCCAGCAAGCCAGCCGGCTGGCCATCCATGCAACCAGCTGTTCAGCCAGCCAGCCAGCTGGTCAGCTAGCCAGCTGGTCAGCCAGCCTGCCAGCCAACCAGCCGGCTAGCTGGTCAGCCACCAGCCAGCCAGCCGGCTGGACATCCATCCAGCCAGATGTTCAGCCAGCCAGCTGGTCAGCCAGCCAGCTGGTCAGCAAGCCAGCCAGCCAGCTGGTCAGCAGTTATTGTGTAGTATACAAGGAGTGTATATATACAAAATATTGTTTATATTGGTCTCACAGGACATAAAAGTTACTTGACAAAATAAAATGTTAAAAAATAAAAGAAAAAAGTATAAAAAAAATAAATAAACTATTACCGGGTGACAGGCAGTCGGCGATGTTGCCGTAAGCGGTTCACTTTCTGTCAACTTCAAGCCTCTATATCTCGGTAACTATTGATCGCAAAAATATTTTTTTTAGCCTATTAGATTTAAAAAAAAAAAAACTATTATTTCATAAGAAATTTTTTTTTTTTTTTTTTTTTTAAATTTCTCGACCCTGAGAGAGAGTTAAGAATTGAGGTCTCGACCCTGAAAGGGTTAAGCAGAGCATTTCTGGCAAATTAGGTCAATTTTGTCACTAGGATGCGACCCACAACAGTCGACTAACACCCAGGTACTTATTTTACTGATAGGTGAACATGGACAGCAGGTGTCTTAAGGAAACATGTCCTAATGTATGTGCTAGCAATCGAGCTATGAGACATCTTATTTGGCATTTATATTTGATCTACACAAATTTACATCAAATTAAAAGGTATTTATAACAATATTAAGCAGTTGGAAGATAGGGTGGATAATTTACAGACTTAATATCAAAAGAAACCAAGGTATAGGTGGGGTCAGAACCCATGGCAAGTGAGTCATAAAACTCCAGGAGAGTGAGTAAGCCACTCTGCCAGCTGCTACAATAACATTCATCCAACTAACCCCACACATACCGTGGTTTGTTTGCAATCGTGTCATTATGATTTTGAGAGTTATGTTAAACATAATGAGGGAAAATTCCTGGGTCTGCACCTTGATAGCAACCTAAAATTCAACACCCATATCCAACACATAAAAAGTTTCTAAAACTGTTGGCATCCTCTCAAAGATACGTTACTATGTACCACAAACAGCACTACTTACACTATACTATTTACTAGTCTACCCCTACATCACCTATGCTATTTGTGCCTGGGGTTCCACAATGATAAACCACCTAAAACCAATGATAACACAACAGAAAGCCGCAGTGCAAATGATCACACAATCCACTGCTAGACAACATTCCTTCCCACTCTTCAAAGACCTAAACCTATTCACTATACAAAACATTCACTTGTACTATTGTGCAATCTACATTTACAGAATAATCAATTCTAATATAAATCCCGACCTGAAATGCTTTCTTGACAGTTGCAATAGGACTCAAAGACATAACACTAGGCACAAAAACCTCTATGACATATCCCGTGTCAGGCTAAATCTTTTCAAAAACTTATTGTACATAAAAGAGCCCAAAATCTGGAACTCTCTGCCAGAAATCTCCAGAACCACTGACTCAGCTAGCATTTTTAAAACTACAGTTAAAAAACACCTTATCTCCTTAACCTATCCCAGCCCATCATAAATACATATGTAAAAACGATACATGCATTCGCTCAATATCATGAATATAGGTAAAACTTTCTAATCAATATAATCAATATATACAAAGTGGGAGTTGTCACAGTTGCTTTTTGCTGATGACACTGTGCTTTTGGGAGATTCTGAAGAGAAGTTGCAGAGGTTGGTGGATAAATTTGGTAGGGTGTGTAAAAGAAGAAAATTGAAAGTGAATATAGGAAAGAGTAAGGTGATGAGGATAACAAAAAGATTAGGTGACGAAAGATTGGATATCAGATTGGAGGGAGAGAGTATGGAGGAGGTGAATGTATTCAGATATTTGGGAGTGGACATGTCAGCAGATGGGTCTATGAAGGATGAGGTGAATCATAGAATTGATGAGGGAAAAAAGGTGAGTGGAGCACTTCGGAGTCTGTGGAGACAAAGAACTTTGTCCATGGAAGTAAAGAAGGGAATGTATGAGAGTATAGTTATACCAACACTCTTATATGGGTGTGAAGCATGGGTGATGAATGTTGCAACGAGGAGAAGGCTGGAGGCAGTGGAGATGTCATGTCTGAGGTCAATGTGTGGTGTGAATATAATGCAGAGAATTCGGAGTTTGGAAATTAGGAGGAGGTGCGGGATTTTCCAAAACTATTATCCAGAGAGCTGAGGAGGGGTTGTTGAGGTGGTTCGGACATGTAGAGAGAATGGAACGAGACAGAATAACTTCGAGAGTGTATAAATCTGTAGTGGAGGGAAGGCGGGGTAGGGGTCGGCCTAGGAAAGGTTGGAGGGAGGGGGTAAAGGAAGTTTTGTGTGCGAGGGGCTTGGACTTCCAGCAAGCATGTGTGAGCGTATTTGATAGGAGTGAATGGAGACAAATGGTTTTTAATACTTGACGTGCTGTTGGAGTGTGAGCAAAGTAACATTTATGAAGGGATTCAGGGAAACCGGCAGGCCGGACTTGAGTCCTGGAGATGGGAAGTACAGTGTCTGCACTCTGAAGGAGGGGTGTTAATGTTGCAGTTTTATAACTGTAGTGTAAAGCACCCCTCTGGCAAGACAGTGATGGAGTGAATGATGATGAAAGTTTTTCTTTTTCGGGCCACCCTGCCTTGGTGGGAATCGGCCAATGTGTTAATAAAAAAAAAATACTTACTCTCAATATCTGTACTCATCTCAAATGCTAATCACTCCATTGTGTCTGCCTAAGGTTAATAATCAAAATTGTAAATCTTCTCTACAAGACTTATTAAAGCCATATAGCATTACCTAATAGAATATTCAATTCTCTTGTATTCATTGTAACTCATCTATTGATCATATGTAATGTTATTGCATTATTAATCTTAAGTTATTTTAAGTTTGCCTGAAATGCTCTGCATATAAAGGGGCATTTGGCATGTACACCCAACCATATATTCCTTTGTACAAACATGTATCATGTCAAAATAAAATATTATTATTATTATTATTATTATTATTATTATTATTATTATTATTATTATTATTATTATTATTAAGAGAAGTATAAGTGTAGCAAGAAAGACATACCTGAGCAATAGCATGGGCACAGCTGAGACCTGCCAACTCCATCAGCTGGTCAACACTGAACTGATACTCATTAAACAGCTCTTGGTCCACATTAATAGCTTCTTGCTGATTCAAATAATGAAGGGTTGCCATAGTTCTAGTCACTGCTGTACGTGGCCACTCCCAGATGCCTGCTAGTGAAATATAAGTACAGTATTAATATTGTAATATAAAATATCCATGATGGTGGTGGTGGGATGGAGATCCTAGCCATTAAGCAATTACAAAGATCAGGAGGCTGAAGTTTGTTAGTCCTAGGACATCCAAAGTGGTGAAAAGACAAGTGGAGAATGAGCCTACTTTAACTGCACATAAGTTGAAAGAATTAAATCACCAATTACTAGAAAAGTGTTGTTATAGGACAGTACAATGTCATTTGCATAATAAATTGGGGTAACAGTTTCAGGGCTAAGCAAGCCACTTCTCACTGCTAAGGGAAGAGCCAAGTGGTTTTTTTTTTGTAAGAAATGTAAGAAATGGGATGAGGAAATGTGTGTAAAAGAGTGGTGGAAATTATTAATGTGTATGGAGGAAACTAGAATAAATTATCTTCTTCTAAATGTACAACTGAAGTTCTTAAGCACCCTGCCCCCTCATGGTCTAGGATGTTTTAGCTACCATAGATTAGAAGAGTTAGCGATACTGGAAAGAATGTTTCAATGAATAAAGGTCTGTAATTAGTCGATTATTTTCCTGACATTTTCAGAAGTGCCAGGGCAATTTGTTTTTATACAAGATATTGTCCTGTGACATACAGTGGAACCCGGATTTTTAATCTGTTCCAGAAGGTCGGTCTAAATCAAATGTATGAAAACTGAAGTAATATTTCCATAAGAAATAATGTAAATACAATTAATCTGTTCCAGACATCCAAAAATATTGACAAAAATACATTTTTAACCTTTGACTGTTTCTGTCATATATATTCTTACGAGCCAATGTTTCCGACGATACGCATAAATTCTAAGCCTCAAATCAAGTGGGAAAGCTGGTAGGCCCACATGTGATAGAATGGGTCTCCATGGTCAGTGGCGCAGTATAAAAAATCGGGAGCCAGTGGTGCATTGTGGGAATATCATTTCAGTAGTCCACGTTCAGCATGCCTAGCGGTAAGAAATATCTGACTTCCCGGGCTAATCTGGGACCTTCTCTTCCCAAGTGATAGCTCTAACACAGATGGAAGTGTCTCTGAAGATGAATTTCATGGTTTTGAGGAGTTTGTGACTGAAAGCAATGCCCAGGATACCAGAAGGAAGGAAGAAAGAGTAAGGAAGGAAGAGATGAGGGGAAGGAAGGAAAAAAAAGATGAGAGGAAGGAAAGAAGAAGAAAGGAAGAAAGAAAAGAAGGAATGAAGGAAGAAAGGAAGAAAGAAAGAAAGGAAGGAAGAGATGAGGGGAAGGAAAGAAAAAGTAGAAAGGAAGGAAGAAAGAAAGGAAGGAATGAAGGAATAAAGAAAGGAAGGAATGAAGGAAGAAAGGAAGGAAGGTAGTGGTAGGAAAGAAGCTAGGATGGTGGGGAAGGCAGCCTGGGACCCCATGGTGTTGACAGGCAGTGAGGGTGATGAGTGATGGTATAATACAGTGGTCCTCGATTAACGATCTTAATCCGTTCCAGGAGCTAGCTCTAACACGAATTTTCGTAATTCAAACCTTATTCCATAAGAAATAATGTAAATACAATTAATCCGCTCCACCCAAAAATATTCACAAAAATACATTTTAATTATAGTTCTACATACACAAAACAACATTATTAACACTATAAATACTACTACTAATACTAAATAATAAAAACAGATTAATAAATAACATTTACTTACCTTTATTGAAGAGAGTTGTAGGCATCTGGAAGATAGGGAGGACGACAGGGAGGGTGTTAGTGGTTGAAGGGAATCCCCTCCATAAAGACTTCAGGTAACAAGTCCTATCTGGGGTTATTTCTTTTTCTTTTAATGCCACTAGGACCAGCTTGAGAGTCACAGGATACCTGCCTCGAGAAATAACTGTCCAGAGTCCTCTGTTTCTGGCAACTCTTCAACATTTTCTCAAGTGGGGCAAGATTCTGTCACTGAACATGTTGCAGATGTGGTTTGCTTCGCTTGCTCAAGGTGGTGTTTTTCAACAAATGTCTGCACATCAGCCCATTTGGAAAAAATTTCCTTAATCTCTGAAGAAGTTACTATCCAACCTGTTCAGCCTCCTCCTCTGAATCAATTTCCTTAAATGTCGCCTGTTGCTGTTCCTGATGAAGCCTTCAGCTCTTCAGTGGTTAGGTCTCACCCTGGTTCCTCCACCAACTCTTCCACATCCTCACCACTCAACTCCAACCCCAGACTGTTCCCAATGCCACAATAGAGTCCACAACAGGCACAGGGTCATCAAAATCCTCTTTCAACACAATCCGGCCACAGTGGTCTCCAATCAGAGTTCAAAGTCCTGGAAGTCACTCCTCCCAAGCCTTACCTATAAGGCCTATGCAATGCACGATACTGAAGTGATCTTTCCAGAACTCTTTAGGTCAATGCAGAGGTTGAGGTTACGTCAAAGCACCTTTGAAACATTGCTTGGTGTACAGTTTTGAGTTAGAAATGACCTGCTGGTCCATGGGCTGGATGAGAGGAGTGGTGTTAGGAGGCAAGAACTTCACTGTGATGAAACTGAAGTTGTCAGACAAATAGTCTCCCAAGTTGTGAGGATGAGCAGGAGCACTGTCCAGTACCAGGAGGCACTTGAGGGCAATTTCTTTTCCAGGAGGTAGTTCTTCACATTAGGGCCAAAACACTCCAGCCAACCATTCCACGAAAAAGTCCTTAGTGACCCATGCATTAGTGTTAGCCTTCCAATACACACAAATTATTCCTGTTAACATTGTGTTTCTTGAAGGGTCTGGGATTTTCTGCGTATTACACCAGCAAGGCTTCACTTTAAAATCACCACTGGCTATGGCACAAAGCATAGAGTTAGCCTGTCTTTCATAGGCTTGTGTCTAGTGCTCTTTCCTCCTGAGTAATGCAGGTCCTGTTGGGCATTTTCCAAACAGGCCTGTTTCATCACAATTAAACACTTGTTGGGGTTTGAATTTTCAGTGTCACTGAACCCTAGAATTCCTTGCACAAACTTCAGCTGCACGTCTTGTCTGAGCGCTGCCTCACCATGTCTCACAACACTGTGATGCCACTACGTTTCTTAAACCTTCACAAGCCTTTAGCTGACTTTAAAATCACTCTCTCAGCACTGTTCCAGGCATTGTCTGACAAGATAGTGCGTGCAACTGCCTTTGCCTTTTTCACAAATTATCGCCGGAAATACTATCACCGCTATCTGTTTTTCATTGATCCACACCCAACAACTTCTCAACCTCATCCACTGTTTTCGATCTATTTTTCGTTAACATATCAACCCCTTTTGCAACATTAGCTTCCTTGATTTCATTTCTCTTTGCCAGGATAGTGGATATAGTGATGTTTTCTTGTACATCCTGGCAAGCTCACTCACACATATACCACTCTATATTTTTCATATTTCCTCTTTAGTTGATGGTGTTTCTACTCTTTTTACCACAGGGGTGCCATTAGGAAGCTTCTTGGACCCATGGTGACTTATTTCACATGAAATCACTGACCAGCAATAAACACAATCAAAAGACAGGAATGTTTGAAAGAGCTCACTGGTAATGTTCTCCAAATGTAAACAACGCTAGACTGGCATCCTATCCGCCACCGCCTAAGTGAGCAGGCAGACAGGTCTGGTACAGATCGCTACACGAAGGAATGCTCGCTACATGAGGGAAATATTTAGCGAAAAAGTGCTCGTTACACGCATTGCTCGTTATATGGAATCATCAGTAATGAGGACCACTGTATTCATTTTGATAGTAGCCCCACCCTGACTCAGCATATTTAGACGTCCACACACACACACACCACCACAACAAGTTTCCCATGCTAATAGCAGTTGTAGGAAGTGTCCAGTCATTATATATATGTATATATATTATAGAACAATAGTAATAAAAAAAAATTGTATTGTTGGTTTGTGTAATATAGTAGATCATCATTTAGCATAGTTACGTGTCCTGAAAATGTCATGTTAGATAATTTCTGTGTTATATAATTAAAAGAACTTATGGGAAAATAGGTTATGTTCCTGGGAGTCCCCAAAAAGCCAAACAAAGCTTTTTAGACCAACAGATCTTACATAAAATAAAAGTGAATATATAATTGTAGTTCATTATCATGATGTATTATGTTGTTTTTACTGCTTAAGACTACAAATGTAAAGAAATAATAGTATTTACCTTAAATTGTGGGTGCTAGTGTTTGTGGATGATCGTGAAGAGAGTGGAGAGTTATGCTGTGGCCCTACTGGGCTGAGGTGGATAGTAGAGGTTCTGGAACTGAAGTCAATGGTTGTACTGAGTGTCTAACTTAAGTCATTCAGTAAATCAAGTCATTCAGGTAAGTCAGTCAAGTCATTCAGTAAGTCAGTGAAGTCATTCAGCAATTCAGCCAGTCATTCAGTAAGTCAGTCAAGTCATTCAGTAAGTCAGTCAAGTCATTCAGTAAGTCAGTCAGCCATTCATAAGTCAGTCAAGTCATTCAGTAAGTCAGTCAAGTCATTCAGTAAGTCAGTCAAGTAAGTCGTCATTCAATAAGTCAGTCAAGTCATTCAGTAAGTCAGTCAAGTCATTCAGTGTCAGTCAAGTCATTCAGTAAGTCAAGTCAGTCAGCCGTCAGTCAGCACAAAAATTATGTTTCATCTTTTATGTGTACAGCAACACTCATTACGCCACGGGTTATGTCTTGTCTAATATCTTGTTTTCGTTAATTAAAGATCAAAACACAATTCACTTTCTCTCATTCTTCACAAACACAGCTGGCTTTGTAGCAGAGGACTTTTGACGCGTATGAAATACGCATTAATGCTGGGATGCTGGGTCCGTAGTGCTGGGGAAGGCGGGTGGTGTCTGCTGAACCACAACAAGGTGGCTGCTTGTGGAATGGTTATTTGTTTCCTTCCCTCAGAACTGCAAGTGTTTATTCAGGTATACAAAAGATACAGTTACGAAGATTATCATACATAGCAGCATATGTGTAGAGAACCTAGGATAACCCAAAAGCCAGTGACTTATTTCCATTGTCTGACTTTTTTTGGGTTATCCTAGGTTCTCTACACATATGCTGCTATGTATGATAATCAATGTAACTGTAATACCTAATTGTGGCTGCAGGGGTCGAGACTCAGCTCCTGGGCCCCGTGTATCTGAATAAACTTACAGTTTGCAGGAAGGAAAATCAAATTCCTTTTCTCTAAGCACGAGGATTGCATACACTTGAAATCACCTGATGCATACGAAAGGGGCAAGGTGAACCGATCCTTGCTGTCTTGAAGCCTGGCACTTTTCTTGGTGACTGATATAAGTTCGTGTTGGCATTTTCTTCCAGAAAACACTTTCTCGTCAGCATTAAACACTTGATGTGGCTCATAGCCACCCCCGGGACCCCACTGACTCAATGGTTTAACCAACTGGGGCTACCGTATGTCAAAAAATTTTTTCCCCCCTGCCAACCTGTAATATCACTTTTTTCTTTTGGTTGATAATAATGCTGTAATTCTTCAATCGTGCAATACCCGTAACGTGTAACATAATCTCGTGCTAAATGACAGTCTAATTTAAATTTTTAATAAATAAAAATAATGTTTGTGCTGGGTTTTGGTACAACGAGTGTATATGTACGTACATTGCACCTTGCTTTGGTCTCAAAGGCCACATAAGTTACTTGAAAAATATTGAAAATACAAGAAACCTTCAAATGGGAGTAAATATAGCATGGTGAGCGGCATTACGCTGTTGCCATAAGCGCTGATTTTCGCCAACTTTACGCCTCTCGGTAAGTACTGATCTAAAATTTTGTTTCTTTGTTTTTAAACACTACAATAATCACAAACAGCTTGGTAAGAAAATCATTTTCTTCGAATATTTTATACATAGATTGACAGTTTCATTCTAGGCTTGCGACAGTCAAAGGGTTAAAGAATAATTATAATGGAAACCCCGGTTTTTGTATTTAATCCATTTGAGAAGGTTACCAAACGTCTAAATGCTCAAAACTCATACAATACTCATAACAGTCAATGTAAACCAATTAATCCCATTCCGAGACACCCAAAATATCTCACAAAAAATTATTTTTTTAAAGAATAAATGTAGTTTTACATACACAAAACAATGATGAATAAATATAATAAATATAAACATTACATACCTTAAATAGAAGAATACTATACAACATATTGAAAAAGGGCGAGAGGAGGGAAGAGAAGTATTGTCTGAAGGGGAATCCCTCTCCAAAGACTTCCAGGACAAATTTCTGTGGGGTTACTTCTCTTCTTTGTCTTTTACTTGTATCTGACCTCTTGTCGCACTAAAAATCTGTCTATAGAGTTTGTTTCATGCCTTTCGGATTAGCCTACTGTTCCCAAGCAAAAGTCAGATCATAACGAGTCATGGGCATATAACTTATAACAGCTATGATTAACATTGACTGGGCATAATGAGTTAGGAAAGATATTCAGATACTAATGAATACATCAATAAAACCAACCATTTACATAACAAACATTATTCCTAAAAACTAAACAGATCACAGCCAGGACTTAATAACCTTG
>WNWK01030037.1:0-23836 GCA_009830355.1 Cherax destructor
TACAGAAAACAATAAGAAAGTAAAATACACATACAACGAGTTAAGCTTACAGAAAAATACATTAAATTCACCATCTAACATCGTTACGAAGTGGGAGGAGCTATTGGAGGGAGGGAGAGGCGCAGTAACATTCAGTGTCTGGTGAGTCGTCATGGGTGGTGGATGTTAGCCTTAGTGCTAATAAACTGTTGTGTAATTACACTAATATTAGTAATAAAGGTTACCTATCTATTACATTTATTCCAAATTGATATCAGAAACATGATAAATACCCTAGAACTGTCATAAAGATGCTGAAATGAATAATATATGCCATATTATATGAGGGGTAAGAGAGCAGGCAGACGGCCACCATATATGAGATGTTTACATCAGGGTAAACATGCCTAAATCACTCTTGTCGTAAGAACAAATGCAAAAATAGCATTTATTGTTTTTAGAATAATAATAATTTATAATATTTGATCTGGAGCACTTTAAATGTTATCAGTATTTGGTAGCTGACATTTAGAGCACTCAGCAGCAATTATTATTATTATTATTATTTCCCTACAATATATTGTAAGAAAATAATAATATTAATAATATTAATAATAATAATAATAATAATAGTTTATTTGGACATGATACAAAGAATTACATTTGGTTATTGAGATTACATGAGGTGTACATGCCTAAAGCCCCTAATATGCAGGGCATTTTGGGCAGACTTAAAATTAACTTAAAACTAAATTGTAAGAATTTTTGTAGATAGTTTACAATGAGTATAGGTGAGTATTTAAGCTATGAAATTTGAACATAGTTTAGACATGACCTTTTTTAAACATAGTTTTGTACTTTTGTCTTCATTATAAAATTAATTAAATCAGATTAAACAAATTAAAGCAATAATAATAATAAAATAATAAAAAGTTATGGTTGATAATTTATAAAATAAGTAAAGTTGCATATCTAAGTTATAAAGTTTGAATATAAGTTGAACATATCAATTAATTGTAGCAATTTATTGTAGCAATGCAACTAATTGAGTGAGATAACAATTTAGAACAATTAATTGCATTGCAGTTAGTTTACGTGGTCATTATAATGTAAGTGTTGTGGAAATAATTAGCTAAGTATGTAATATTAATAACAGGTTTTACATTCAATTGATTAGTCAGGTTTTTACGTTTGATTATTCTACTTTGCTGGGAATGTTTGATATTGAGCAATTAGCTTTGGGTGAGAAGGTGGTTTTTTAGTATCGTTTTGAATTGGGGTACAGGTAGGGTTTCTTTGGCAATGACAGGTAATGAATTCCAAATTTTCGTGCCTTTTATATGCATTGAGTTTTTACATAGTGTTAGATGGACACGGGGAACATCAAGCAGCAAGCAAGCAGCAAGAACCTTGTCCTCTACTTTTACTTCCACCTGAAGTGCCCAGCAACCCTGTGATGGCCTAATCAAGACCCACATAACACTAACATATGTGGATACCCAGAATGATATAAATCAACTACAGTAATTACCCAAAAATACACAAAATCACCAACTAATAGGACTTGTGTTACCACCACCTGCCCCGCTGCCACTGAAGTGATACTCCACAACATTCACCCATTCCACATCGCCTACTATTCATCTGAAGCCACGGTCAATGGCCAACGGTCATAGCAACAACAGAAGATCCAGTAAACAGCCAAGAACTCCTAACATCCCAGGTGAGAGCAGCATTTCTACAAGGAAAACTTCTCATACTGCCAGCCAGGCCTCAACCCCCAAACACCTGCACCATCACAACACCCGCCAGACAACAACAATAATGGCCGGCGCCACAGTCCAAGATAACTCTTTCCATGGATTTGATGTTAAGAAGATTAATGACCCAGAGATAGCTAAACTCCTTATGATCCAGAATCAAACAATCACCAAGCTTACCCAGGAAATGCAGGAGCTTAACCCTTTGACTGTTTCAGTCGTATATATACGTCTTACAAGCCACTGTTTCGGACGTATCAATACGCCTAAATTCTAGCGGCTTCAAATCAAACGGGAGAAAGCTGGTAGGCCCACATATGAGAGAATGGGTCTGTGTGGTCAGTGTGCGCAGTATAAAAAAAATCCTGCAGCACGCAGTACATAATGAGAGAAAAAAACTCCAACCATTTTTTTGGATTAAAACGCTGACTTTGAGGTGTATTTTCGTATAGTATTTATGGTTGTATTCTCTTTTTTATGGTCTCATTTGATAGAATGGACAACATACTACAGAAATATAGATGATTTTGATTAGTTTTATGATGAAAACGACCTTGAAATTGAGCTCAAAGTAGGAGAAATGTTCGATTTTTGCAAATGTTCAAGAGTAAACAAATCACGCCACGCGTTCAATACACATTAATTGGTGAGTCTAATATTCTTTCACAAGTGCATTGATATTATTTATACCATTTTTACAATAATGCAATAGTCTGTATAACGGTAAATCTTCTATTTTTTATGTGAATAAAAAATCAAAATAGAAAGCAAAAGTAATATAAGAGGGGCCTAAAGACGTGACTAATGAACAGATAACATCTTATTTTAGTGCCAGTAATGTCTGCATTGTTTATTCTGGACCCTATTTTGAAATTGACAACTTTTTTATTTTGCATGAAATTGGCCAAATTGCCAATTTCTGATCACTTTATTGGGTAGTTGAAATCGATAAATTGGTGGTTTCTTGTACTCAATCGATAGAACAAATGGAGTTCTAAAGAAATATCTATGAGTTTGGTCAACTGGAACAATGGAATTTACCGAAAATAGGGCTCAAAGTCGGCGAAATTGCCGATGCGTATATATTGCTGAGATCACTAACTTCGCGAGAGCGTAATTCCGTGAGTTTTCAATCAAATTTCAAACTTTTGGTGTCTTTACCATCGGGAAACGATTCTCTATCATTTCATAAGAAAAAATAATTTATTTATTTGTTTTAAATTTTGCGACAACAGGAGAGCACTCAGGATTGAGGGTTGCGACAGTCAAAGGGTTAAAACCTCCAACGCACAGTATCTCATCAAGATCACAACTCTGGAAGACAAACTAACCACTCTAGAACAACTAAGCAACACCCACACCCAGTCTGTAGACACCATCAACACTGAAAGATCAAGTCACCCAGCTGAACAAGAACATCTTAGAAGAAAGATCACGAGTGGATCTACAACTTACTGATGTCATCAACAACTTTCAAGACCATAACGACCAACAACAGCTAAGTGACGCTGTTATAGTTAATAGCAAACATCTTCCACCTACAGTCACCCAAGAAACATGCATGGAGGCCGCCCTACAACTCTTCAAGGACCACCTTAGCATAAACATACGTAGTGATGAACTAAAAGATTGCAAACTGATGGGCTACCAAGCAGGGAAAAAAACAGTGCTATTAAAATTCAATACCAGCTTGCAAAGAAACAACCTACTAAAAACATCCATAACTATGAAATCTGATGTCTATGTTAAACGGCAAACTTAGTGCCCTTACGCAAAACAAGCGCCCAAAAAAACCTTCCTTTATGTTTAAGAAAGAATTTAAAACGCAATGCCCAAAAAATTCATCAGTGCTTTGTGAGGGATGGTAAAATCGCAGTTAGGAAACAGCCCACTGGGAAGAGGTATTTCATTGAACTTAAAAGATTCCTGAGTGAGGCTGGGTTAACAGAATTAGAATAATATGTAGTAAACCCACTATCCACGATTAGTGTTATGAACCATCTTTAAATTTTGTTCCCAAAATTCCAATACCCTCTTACCATTAAATTTTTACTTTTTGTTCCCCAAAATTCCAATACCCTCTTACCATTAAATTTTTACCTTATATCCAACTACCATTCTACCTCATAGTCTTAATTCTACCTCAGTCTTAATTCTACCTCATAGTCTTAATTCTACCTCATAGTCTTAATTCTACCTCATAGTCTTAATTTGTATTTGATAACTACAAAATCCCCTTATTATTCAAGCTTTATTGCACAATTTTTATTTTATAATTATTATTGCCCCATTTTTTTATACATCATTGCTCAATCTTATTTTATACCTTTATTTTTATTAACCTATCATTGCCAAAGATCCAAGCTTCCATACACAGCTGCAACATCATTGCCCTATCCTTACCAATTATACTTTTTAATAACCTGTGCTAAAAAATCCCATTTTACTTATTTTAATATCTACTGTATACCATTCTTTGCCCCTTTTTATTTTTTATTATACTTTTTTATAAACCTGTATTATACCTTTATTTCTATTGCAACTATTCTCTAGTGCAATTACAAGTAACAGTCTTGTGCTACAACTATCTTATTATCTATTCATATCATAGGTAATATCTAGTTCACCTAATTACATTCTAGCTTATTGAATAACCAACACCAAACTCATTGGTACTACACAATTTTGTAATTTAAACTTAGTAGTTTATCTATATTTGTATTTTTTACTGTACTTTATTTCATTCTAGCCTAATACATAACCATTACCAAACTCATTGGTGCTACATTGATATAAGTAATTTTATCTTATTAGTTTATATCTAATTACCTTCTAGCTTTTTAAATAACCAACACCAAACTCATTGGTGCTACCCAATTTTGTAACTTAAACTTAATAGATTAACTAAATTTGTAAGTTTTTACTGTACTTTATTTCATTCTAGCTTAATACATAACTAATACCAAACTCATTGGTGCTACATTGTTATTAGTAATTTAATCTTATTAGTTTATATCTAAATTTTTCTTTAATTTTACTGTACTATATTTCATTCTAGCTTAATACATAACCAATACCAAACTCATTGGTGCTACATTGTTTTTGATAATTGTATCTTATTAGTTTATATATAATTTTTTATTTCATACTAGCTTAATACATACACAATACCAAGACCACTATGTTTATTTGTTACTATACTCTATTTGACCAATGTGCATTAGTTATATACTTACCAAAACATCCCCTTACAACAGATATCAGTACTATAACTCACCACACTATACATGATATAACAAAATCACTATTTAACCTAAATGATGAATGATCACGTCGACCCTGATCTAAACCTATTTAATCGAACACCCATTCAAAATTTACTGGAAAATAACTGCCTCTACTACACAGCATCACAAGCCCACACTGTCCTAAACACTACTAAACGTATAACAGTTCTTAACTACAATGTCCGATCCTTAAGCAAACACTATGATGACCTCCTTGCCCTCCTTGGTTCCCTAAAAACAACCTTCACATGTATTGTCCTTACTGAAACCTGGCTTAAGCAGGATACAATAGATATCTACTCGCTGCCAGGATACACAGCAATACACAACTGCAGACCACATCAAGCGGGGGGAGGTATTGCAATCTATTACTCTAATGAAATATCCTGCTGTGACACCATTTGCTATAATGATGAATATGGAGAATATATTTTTGCTAAATTTACTGCATCCTACTCCACAAATTTGACCACTATGGAATAAGAGGTCATGCACTAGCATACCTCAAATCCTACCTCACTAATAGGTACCAGTATGTCACTATTAAAGACACATCCTCCACGACACTACCACTAGACACCGGCGTACCGCATGGAAGTGTCCTTGGTCCCCTGCTCTTCCTCTTATACATCAATGATCTTCCCAATGTATCACAACACCTGAAACCAATACTCTTTGCTGACGACACAACTTATGTCATCTCCCACACAAACCTTGCCACGCTTAACACCATTGTTAACGACGAATTAATAAAAATATCAACATGGATGACTGCCAATAAACTTACACTCAACACTGATAAGACCTTCTATATTATGTTTGGCAACAGAACAGATGATCCACAATTAAACATTAAGATCAACTCTACACCTATTGCTAGACATAACGAGGGCAAGTTCCTGGGCCTTCACCTTGACAGCAGCCTGAAATTCAGCACCCATATCCAACACATAACTAAGAAAGTGTCCAAAACTGTGGGGATCCTCTCTAAGATACGGTATTATGTACCACAATCAGCCCTACTCACACTATACTACTCACTCATCTATCCCTACCTCACATATGCCATTTGTGCATGGGGATCAACAGCAATTACCCACCTAAAGCCAATAATAACCCAACAAAAAGCCGCAGTAAGAATTATCACACAATCCAACGCTAGGCAGCACACCCCCCCACTCTTCAAAGACTTAAACCTACTCACTGTCCAGAACATCCATACTTACTACTCTGCTATCTACATTTATAGAACCATTAATTCCAACTTTAACCCTGAGCTAAAACACTTTCTTGACAGTTGTGACAGGACCCATAGACAAAATACCAGACATAAACATCTCTTTGACATTCCCCGTGTCCGACTAAATCTATACAAAAATTCAATGCGCATAAAAGGGCCTAAAATCTGGAACTCCCTGCCTGAAAACTCTAGAACTGCAGACACAACCTCCATTTTCAAAAGCACCGTTAAAAAACATCTTATCTCACTTACGCACCCAACCGGTAGTTAACCATACGAAAACTACTTTATCATGCACATATCCACAGCAAAATACACTTATTGATATCTGTGATTCTCCTTAATTTGCACATTACTAACCACAGCAAAATACACTTATTGATATCTGTGATTCCCCTTAATTTGCACAGTTCTAACCAAAATTCTAATACAACTATTGCTCCATAATACTTAAGCTAGTCATAAATTTGCCTAAGATACTCCAATATAGAAACTATATTATGCCAATATATCACCTTTATCATTAATATATATAAACTAATTGCTAACTTTTTATACTAATTGTTAAATTCTCAATGTTTAAATTCCAGTACCTAAATTTTGTAAACCTAACCTAACCTTACAATCTGTATATTCATTGTATAGCTACTGAGTAAGACCTATCATAAGACTGCCTGAAAAGCCTAGGCATACCTAGGCATATTATTGGCCATCTTGTAATATCAACTTTAATGTATAACTATAAGTACCCCCCACCTTGTATTACATGAAATAAAGAATTTGAATGTGTCCTGCTAAAATTGGTAAGGAGAAGTTTGAGTGGTGGGTTAATATTTGCATAGATTGTTCTATGTATGTAATAGGCACAGTAAAAAAGTATGGATGTCTTGTATGGTGAGTAAGTTTAGGTTTTTGAATATTGGTGGAGTATGTTGCCTGGAGTGAGAATTTATCATTCTAACTGCTGCCTTTTGTTGTGTTATTAGTGGTCTGAGATGAGTTATTGATGTAGAGCCCCATGCGCAGATTCCATAGGTGAGGTAGGGGTAAATGAGTGAGTGATATAGGGTAAGGAGAGCTGGTTGTGGAACATAGTACCGTATCTTGGATAGTATTCCCACGGTCTTTGAGACTTTCTTGGAGATTTGTTGTATATGTTTCTAAAATTTGAGGCCACTGTCAAGATGGATTCCCAAGAATTTTCCCTCTGTGAGTTTTGTGATAGGGGACCCGTTTATCATTATGTTAAGTGGTGCATTTGTAGCTCTGTTCCCAAACTGGATAAAATAGGTTTTATCAATATTGAGAGTAAGTTTGTTGGTCATCATCTAGGTAGATATTTTCTGCAATTCAGTATTTGCAGTGTTGGCTAGTGTGTCTGGGCTTGGGTGAGAGATAACGTATGTAGTGTCATCTGCAAAAAGTATGGGTTTGAGTAGTTGAGATGCATTTGGTAGGTCGTTAATGTAAATGAGAAAGAGTAGTGGGCCAAGAACACTTCCCTGTGGGACACCTACGGTAATAGTTTGCGCGGTGGAGCTAGCTTCATTTGTGTACATATATTGGTTTCTGTTGCTAAGGTATGATTTTAGGTAGTTTAGGGAGTGTCCTCTTATACCATAGTGCGATAATTTTAAGTGTAACAGATCTGTCATTAATAGCCACACTGAACAGATAACATCTATAAACACAAAGGTTGAGGAAGCAGTAAAGGAGTGGAAGAACAACATGGATAACCAGTTTAATGACTACCTTGCACTACAAGAGGACAAAACCGAGCAAGATAAGTTATCAGACGCAGTAATAGTGAACAGTCCATTCTTTCCCAGTGATATGACCCAAGCAAACAGTAAAGACATTACTTTACAGATCATCAAAGATCAAATGAACTTAAATGTACCAGTGACAGATATAAAAGAAGCACGATTACTAGGTTCCCATGGTAGAAAAAGTGTTATGCTTAGCTTCACCACACATGACAGGAAAACAGATCTAATTAGATCATCTATTAAAGCCAGGAAACAAGTATTCATTAACCCTTTGAGGGTCGGTCCCGTACTAGTACGTCAGTGCAGCCAGGGTCGGTCACATACTTGTACGCCTAAATTCTAGTGCCTTCAAATCTTGTGGAAGAAAGCTGGTAGGCCTTCATATGAAAGAATGGGTCTACGTGGTCAGTGTGCGCAGTATAAAAAAATCCTGAAGCACGCAGTGCATAATGAGAGAAAAAAAACTGACCGTTTTTTTTATTTAAAACAGCGACTTTCGGGTGTATTTTCGTGTGGTATTTATGGTTGTATTCATTTATTTTTGGTCTCATTCGATAGAATGGAAGATATACTATAGATATGGTGATGATTTTGATTGTTTTTACGATGACTAGTACCTTGAAACTGAGCGCAAAGTAGCGAAAATGTTCGATTTTTGTCGATGTTCAAGAGTAAACAAATCACACCATGCATCCAATACACATCAACTGGCGAGTCTAATATTCTTGCACAAGTGCACTGATATTATTTATACCATTTTTACAATGATGCAGTTGTATGCATAACAGTAAATCTTCTATTTTTTGTGAGAATAAAAATTCAAAATCGAAAGCAAAAGTAATGTAAAAGGCGCCTGATGACGTGACTAATGAACAGAGAAGATGTTATTTTAGTGCCCGGAATGTCTGCATTGTTTATTCTGGACCATATTTTAAAATTGGCATCGTTTGAATTTTGTGTGAAATTGGCCAAATTGCCATTTTCTGACCACTACAGTGGACCCCCGAGTTTCGTAAAAACTTCACTCCTGAAGTCTGCTCAAGTGCCATTACCGAACGAATTTACTCCCTTAAGGAAAAATTTCACGTAGGTTAGTCTATTTCAGACCCCCAAAAATACACTTCCACAAGAACTTACATAATTGCACGATTTCCGGGGTATTCGTTAACCGAGGGTCCACTGTATTTTGCTTAGTTGCAATTGGTAAATAGACGGTTTCTTGTACTCAATCGATAGAAGAAATGGAGTTCTAGCGAAATAGCTATAATTTTAGTAGACTGAAACATTGGAATTTGCCGAAAATAGGGCTCAAATTGGGCGAAATCGCCGACGCGTAAATGTCATCGATACCGCTAACTTCGCAAGAGCATAACTCCGTTAGTTTTCCATCAAATTTCATAATTTTGGTGGCGTTATGATCGGAAAAAGATTCTCTATCATTTCATAAGAAAAAATAATTTTTTTTTTTTTCTGAAAAATTTTCGACCCTGAGAACAAGTTTGGGAGAGGGCCTCTTGACCCTCAAAGGGTTAATGAGTGTCTGACCAGAAAACGTCAGAACCTCTGGTATAGAATCAGAAGACTTAAGCGAGAGAATAATGATAAAATCCACCAATGTTTACTATCTACCGTGTTATTGCTAGTTTGTAACACTGTTTTGTGTGTGTCCTTATCTACACCTGTTTCCATATCATTTATTTCACTAGATCTACTGTACTTCTTCAGGTCACCATCATTTATTTCTCCATTCTTAAATTTACTGGCTACCATTTCAACATCTGTACCAGGGGCGGTAGCACCATCTGGCCCTGACTTTTTACTTTCCCAACTGTTATAGAAAGCTGTCATGTTTTTTATGAAGTCCGATTTGGTGTTGTCGTCTTTTAATATCGATGTGATTTTATTCCACAGTTCGGTCTCATTTGGACATACCCAAAAACACTTCCCTTGTTTAATATCTCGGGTGGTAGAGTCCTTATAACTGTCATCACCAACACCACTACCAACATTGTGTTCATTACATTTATCAGCAGTGCTATATTCAACATTAATGTCAATGTGGTTAACCTCATCACACTCGGCACCACCACTTATATGACCCTCATCACTATTACTAACATTATGGAAACCACTGCCCTCATCATACTCGGCACCACCACTTATATGACACACATCACTATTACTAACATCAGAGACAACACTGCCCTCAGCATGATGCTCACTATAGTTATCAACACAGCTGTTAGGTTCGTCATTGCCGTAATTAAGGACACTACCACCACCTTGTTCATCAGCCTTACACTTGCTATTGGTATGCTCTACACATCTTTCCTTGTGCTGCTCAAGTTGTATACCACACGAGCAAGATTAGGAACATCTGGAGACGTCTTCAGACAGAACTGTTTGCCATACTCCTTGCACTCAAATGCGTACATGTATCTAAGGTTGACTCTAATTGTAACTGATTCTCTGTCATCCATAAATGCTCTCAACTCATCAAGTATAACTTGTAGCATGCTTGTGTCAGAAGCCAGGCACAGGTATGGTAGGATTGGGGATAGTAGAGTCAGAGTGCACATGCTGTGGATTCCATCTAATAATAATAATAATAATAGTTTATTTGGACATGATACAAAGAATTACATTTGGTTATTGAGATTACATGAGGTGTACATGCCAAAAGCCCCTAATATGCAGGGCATTTTGGGCAGACTTAAAATTAACTTAAAACTAAATTGTAAGAATTTTTGTAGATAGTTTACAATGAGTAAAGGTGAGTATTTAAGCTATGAAATTTGAACATAGTTTAGACATGACATTTTTTAAACATAGTTTTGTACTTTTGTCTTCATTATAAAATTAAATAAATCAGATTAAACAAATTAAAGCAATAATAATAATAAAATAATAAAAAGTTATGGTTGATAATTTATAAAATAAGTAAAGTTGCATATCTAAGTTATAAAGTTTGAATATAAGTTGAACATATCAATTAATTGTAGCAATGCAACTAATTGAGTGAGATAACAATTTAAAACAATTAATTGCATTGCAGTTAGTTTACGTGGTCATTATAATGTAAGTGTTGTGGAAATAATTAGCTAAGTATGTATTATTCATAACAGGTTTTACATTCATTACATTCATTACATTCATTACATTCATTACATTCATTACATTCATTACATTCATTACATTCATTACATTACATTACATTCATTACATTCATTCATTGGTCTTCAGATGCTTGATAGAACTGATAAATTGGCTAAGTTTTATGCTTTCAAAGAGGGGGTAGGTTACAATCTTGGCTTGTCAGTTAGCAGTTTGAGAACAATAATACGAAATGAACTTCAACTGAATTTTATTGACTTAAGACTCAAGGAGATTGACACCAGTCAGTCCATCTATCATCATTCTAACATGCAGGAGGAGCCACATGTCTATGGTGCATCCAACAAAATAAGCAGGCTCTTGGATGTCACTACCGCCCGCCTCCGGCTGGGTTACAAGTATCTTTGGCAGGTTAAATCACCACCACCAGATGTACACCAAACAAAATGTAAACTTTGCCAGTTGGATTATTGTCACACCCTGCGTCATTATGTACTGGAGTGCGATAAAATTAATGAATTCAGAGACAACTCACTCAGAAATATTCAAGATATGTCAAAGTATTTTATCCACAGTGGTATATTACAGACCATTCTGGAAAAATACCGTGACTTTGTTCCCTGTAAATAAAGCATTGCCACGTGTGTGTGTGTGTGTATGTGTATTGATTACAATTTTGTCCTATGCACATGTCGATTGAAAACTGGGCCTGTTGTATGTGCGTGTGCGTGTGTATGTGTAATTTGTTCATGATTGTAACTATATATGATGTGATTATGATTCATTACCTTTGTAACTTGTCATGATTGTAACCAGCTCTACCTGGAGCTCATTACCTTTGTAACTTGTCATGATTGTGACCAGCTCTAGTTCATTACCTTTGTAACTTGTCTTGAGTGTGACCAGCTCTACCTGGAGCTCATTACCTTTGTAACTTATCATAATTGTGACCAGATCTAGTTCATTACCGCTGTAACTTGTTCAGCTATCAAAACTTTGGAGTCCAGTCAATGTACCAATTATGTACCTCTGTAATCTTTTGACTACCGCCCACAGGATGGGTATGGGGTGCATAATAAAGATATTAAACGAAACTGGAGACGTGAAGCCCCGGTCAGATGAGCTCGGTGGCTGACTGTCAGCTGACTCAGCTAGACTGGTATTGACAGCAGACATGATGGAGCTCTGTTGATGTGCTTCCCAGGTGAAGTGCTCAACCCCATTGTCTGAGGGCAGGCATGAGCCAGTATTCAGACTCCAGGTATCTGGTAGGCCTGGGGGGTTATAATGGGAGGTGCAGGGTGAGGTGTGGTTGGCTGCGATGTGGGCAGCCCTCACACTGCAGTCAGCATGAGCTGCTGTGACTCCTGAAGTCTTACAATTGATACATCGCTTAGCAACAGTCTGGTGCTGTTTGATCAAAACATAACACCGTTCAGAAGAATGATCATTGACACACACTGCACACCAGTGTGACTTAGCTGGACATTTCCTGGCAATGTGGCCCCAACGTTGACACTTATAACATCGACGTTGAGGAGGTCTGTACACTGCAATGTTATAGCGCCTGTTGAGGGCAGCACGGGAGTGAATATAGCGTGGCAAAGTCCCCTGGCCAGTCCACTCAGCTAATATCAGATCGTTGGGAAGTCGACGAGGGCTTGCAACTTGCTCTGACACCAGATATTTAGGATTCAAGTGCTTGTTGACGTTGTATATGACAATGAGCACTTTAAGTGCCCTAGGTGGGGCAGCTCGGAGTTTGATGTTGGCATATTCTTTAGCGAGAAGTTTGTCTATAAATGTTGAATCATTAGGCACAAATACGTAGTTATCCTCATCATGGAGAAACTTGATCGTTTTCTCTGGGTTGTCTACACTAGCTTTGTAAAACCAATTACACTTACTCTCTTGATCAGTGTTGTTAGGGAAATCTAACCTGACAGCTTTGGGAGGGTGTGCGCCCCCTGTATTGCTTGCAGCAAGCTTTCTCTGGAAGCCTCGTTCCTTTTTCCGAGAGTGTTTACTAAGGTATGTTTCAAATCTGCCTTCACCATCATTTACGTCATCAAGACCATCAACTATACTCATAGCTGACACAGCAGTTTCACACTGGCGATGGGTTAAAGGATACCGGTGTATAGGAGGGTCAAGGGACATTCACCTCACTAGACAAAGGCAATATGGGTGTCAGTGGCCTGCAGGTCTTTTCAAGGTCATTATCTGGGCCACAGTCTTATGGAGAGTTACCAAACACTGCAATACTCGTTAATTACTCCAAACTACAGCACTTAACAAATAATCAAAAACAATTTACACAATGTATAGGTAGAAATATAATGATTGCAAATTGTTACTATTACAATCTTAGCTAGGCGCTAAACCCGCTAGATGAGATGGCAAGGAAAATAGATGTTAACAGGCTGACTCTTGCATATCACAGTTGAAAGGTAACCGATTTTTTTTTTTTTTTTTTTTTTTTACATTTTATTAGTTTCCAATAAATATACATTTATAAGTCATAAACATGCAAAATACATGTTACAAATTGTACAACTTTATCCACAGTGGTATATTACAGACCATTCTGGAAAAATACCCTGACTTTGCTCCCTGTAAATAAAGCATTGACACGTGTGTGTGTGTGTGTGTGTGTGTGTGTGTATGTACATGTGTGTATGTGTATGTGTGTATGTATATACATGTATGCGTGTGTATGTGTATATATATATGTGTGTGTGTGTGACCCAACAATTAAAATTTGCACCAATAACTCATTACAGTTGTGGCTGGGTGTAGACTAATAGATTGCTCATTGCTTTATAATTTGTTCATGAGTGCAACCATGTACAGACGTAAGTAAATTTACTTACATGATTCATTACCTTGTAACTAGTGAATTAATTACCATTGTACCTTGTTCAGCTATCAAAACTTTGGGGCCCAGTCTCTGGACCCTATATATACCTCTGTAATCTGCAAATACCTTTGTAACTTGTCATGATTGTGACCATCTGAGTTCATTACCTTTGTAACTTGCTCAGCCATCAAACTTTGAGGTCCAGTCCCTGGACCCATTATGTACCTCTGTAATCTTTTGACTACCGCCCACAGGATGGGTATGGGGTGCATAATAAAGATATCAAACTAAACAACAGCAATATTCTTTGATTAAGCAGTGAATATATCAGAAAACTATACCCTAAAACCCTTACCTCTACCACCAGTGAACTCTTGTCCCCTTTCCCCTTATAAATAAATACAGAGTATACAAAACATAAACCCAAATAATGAAATACAGTCCACCATAACATTGCCTCTAGTCCTAAGGATATACAGTGAATACTCATTGACGACTGCAAATAAAATTTACAGTGAGCACAAATATATATACATTTTACAGTTCATAAACGTGCAATAATTACATGGCACAAATTGCACAAAAGCAATTTCCTTTGATAAGCTATGTATATATCAGAAAACTATACCCCTAACCATTTATCTACAATCAGTGAACTCCTGTCCCGTTCTCCCCTTATGCTTGATACAGAGACCACAAAGAACATAAACCCAAATAATGCAATACCAAGTTCACAATAACATTAGCTCTAGTTCTAATGTATGTCGAGACGCCATACTTAGCATGCCCGAGCTGTACGGTTCGTACTTCTAACGGCTGCGCCATAGCTGTTCACGTGATTACCATGTGACTTGTGTTAGCCAATCATAGGCCTGCCTTTGAATGCCTCAGTGCCGGGCAGCTGTAGCCAGTTCCATCGGGTAGGCCTAGCAGGCGGACACAGGCATAGGCTCTCAGCTCCCATATATTCCAACGCCTCATTAAACGCTACCAAAAACCAAGCTCATCGTCTGTTAATATTACCAAATCTATGAAAAGAACCCCACAACACCACAACCGCTGCCACCATTTGTGTTGTGGGGTTCTTTTCATAGATTTGGTAATATTAACAGACGATGAGCTTGGTTTTGGTAGGTTATGAGGCGTTGAATATATGGGAGCTGAGCCATGCCTGTGTCCGCCTGCAGGCCTACCGGATGGAACTGGACTAGCTCGCCGGCACTGGGCATTCAAAAGGCAGGCCTATGATTGGCTAACACAAGTCACATGGTAATCACGTGAACAGCTATGGCGCAGCCGTTAGAAGTACGAACCGTACACTAAGGCTATGCAGTGAATACTGCAAATAAAATGTACAGTGTGCACAAATAGCAAATAACAAAACCCAAATAATGATACATAGTCCACAATAACAGTGACTAGTCCCAATACTATGCAGTGAAGACTGCAAATAAAATTTACCGTGAGCCCCCGGTGGCCTAGTGGTAAAGCTCTCGCTTCACGCACGGAGGGCCCGGGTTCTATTCCCGGCGGGGCGGAAACATTTTGAAGTGTTTCCTTACACACACACACATACATACAACATGCCTAGTGTCAAATCGACATGTGCCTAGGACAAAATGGTAACTAACAAAATAATATCCTACCACACAAGGTTTCCAGACTCCTTAACTCCACGGAGACTACTACCCTTGTTTCATTACCATCTTTGTACAAAGTATAGTCCAAGACATCCATACCACTGTCACTACCACTCTCATCAAACCTAACCACACCATAGATAGGAGTGATGAAAGTGTGAAGGTATGTAGAGTGATGGTTGAATGGTAGTTTGGTTGTTGATGTGGGGTGAGTGTCTAGCTCTCGCTATACCCCCTCCTTTCCACCCGGTGAGAGGTGTAATGCTAGGCTCCGGCCACAGGTTGAAATCACTCGACTGACCACGCCCGACCTCACTGTAAGTACTTCACGGCTGCTCGTATCTTCATTATTTTATGTTAAATAGCTTCACTCTTTAATTTGTTTGGAGCTTCACTCATGTTTAGCAACATTAACTTCTGCCCTGCCTTGGTTTGTGGTAAAGTTATTACGGTTTCACCATTTCTTTTAAAGGCCTTATGCCTACTATGTAAATTAATGCTAGAGTGGTGAGTAATTCTTTTGGTTTCTTCCACAGTCCTCTGTTTCTGCACAGATCATCGGATTCAAGGCTGAGTGGAGGGCCGGTGTACTCACCAATTGAGAAACAGAGTAATTAACACCAATTCTTCACTACATCAGTAGTTCCTAAGTCCACACTCTAGAAACCTCAGGCAACTGTACTTTACAAGGGGACAACCTTCACCTGAGTCCCTGATATCATTTGTGACATTGTGGATGTGGAAACTGTTGGATTTTTGGGAAACATCGATGCAGCAACAACAACAACAACAACAACAACAACACAACAACACCACCACCACGGAGTCTAACATGAATTCATTGCTTCTGTGTTAACAAGATCAACACATGTAAATATCTAGCTTTGGATCAGATATATATATTTTTTGTTTTCATTTTTCATATTTGTTTTAAGATAGGATTATTATAGTCATATTTATGTATTTATTATTTACATTTCTTTCTATTAAAATAAAGTGTTTATTTTTCTTGTTATTATTGTGTTTTTCTATTATACTTTTCCTAAGAAGATTGGCAATGACCTTCACACAAAACCCAAATAATGATACATAGTCCACAATAATAGTGACTAGTCCTAATACTATGCAGTGAAGACTGAAAATAAAATTTACCGTGAGCACAAAATAATATCCTACCACACAAGGTTTCCAGACTCCTTAACTCCACGGAAACTACTACCCTTGTTTCATTACCATCTCTGTACAAAGTATAGTCCAAGACATCCATACCACTGTCACTACCACTCTCATCAAACCTAACCACACCATGCCCCCCGGCACCATAGGATCCGGCCAAACCCCTGCAAAACCCCTTACTCCCCCTCCCCCCTTACAAAACCCCAACCTTACATTCACTCCACCACACACACATCCACTTCCAACATACTATTAATCTAGACAGTCACCCGGTCCCCCAACTGTGATGTCATCCATCCCCCGTCCCCTAAGGGATTAACCCGCCCCCTATCTACCTATCTACTTATGCCACTCCACCACACCACACCTACCCAATGCTCCACCAGCGCCTCTGTCAAGCCCTTTCAAGACCTTATCTGTCTCCCAATAAACCCTGCACACTCAATTTCCTGTACCCCTCTGAAAAGATCGAATCCCACTCCCTCCCATATATTGACGATTCCTGCACATAGTGCGAGATATACGGGCCACCACAGCCTCCATCCTTTCCCCAACACTCATGTCCCTTAATTTCCACGACATGCACAAGAAGTCCACCATACAGTACAGTAATCCCTTTTTATCCCTATGTTTAACTCCACCAATATCCAAGTAAATAGCCCATAACCCCTTAACACCCCTCCCATCCACCTACGAACCCCATCCAAAGTTTCACAAAAATATACCGCATGCAGAGCCGACTCCGGCAAGCCACACTTCTGACATTTCCCATATTTCGCCAATCCCATATGGAATAAATTCTCCCATGACGCCACTGCCCCATGTAAAAACCGAAACATCAGCTCCCGGTCCCTCCCGGAACCCCTTCCAGCGCCTTCCCTTCCACCGTCTCCTCCCCAGCACCAAACCTCATTATAACTGCAACACTCAACCTTTGTGGCTCACGTATAACCAACAAGCACCATAGCCAATCTCTGCACTGCCCCAGTTCCCTCACACCCCACCACTCACTTACTTCCCGCAGCACCCCTTCCACCCCAGCCTCACCTCTCCCCCCCAACCCTCCCCTCCTTACCACACAACATTTCACATACACAACAATCTCCTTTCCAGCCATATTAAACCCAAACCTCCTGAAATTACCCTTTTCCTAACTATCTCCTTCCTGAGCCAATGTTTACCATGTGCCCAAATAAACTTAAATACCGTACTCTCTAATTCTTTAACATCCCAACTTAATAAAGGAAAAATGTTGGCAATATACCATATCTTACTATATATCATGTTATTAACCACAATGACCCTCTGCCGCAATGTTAGCTCTCCCGCTCTCCAACTATTCAACTGCTCCATCACACTTTTAACTACATTCCTCGAATTCACCTCTCTCGCCTCATCCCTGTCCCTCATGTAAACAATACCACATATTTTCACCCTGTCCACAATTTTCCACCCATACCTGCTACCCAACCCGCCCCCCACCCAAGCGCCTACCTCCAACAATATGGATTTAGCTCTATTAACCCTCATGCCAGTTGCACTACAGAAAGACTTTAAGTGTATTCCTATGTTAGCCAGTCCCACCTCGTGACACACTAACACCGTGGTGTCATCTACATATCCCACCACATTTCTAATCCCTTATCCCTCCCCCAACCCCTTCCCATCCCCCACTAATCTGTAAAATGTATCCTGTAAGCAAGCGAAAAGGATCTGCAACAGGGGACAACCCTGTTGCAGACCCCTTTCCATCCTAACCACTCCTCCCAACCTACCATTTATTTGCACTCTCACACTTGCCCCTGCATATAACGCCCTAACCCAATCCAGCACTTCCAATCCAAACCCCTGCTTTTCCATTATTCCAAACATACTCTCAGGCTCCACACTATCATATGCTCCCTTCCAATCCAGTGCAAGTATTCCTCCCTCTACCTTTCTATCTATGAAATCTTTAATACATTCATGTCCCTCCCCCACACCCCTTCCCGGTATCCCCCCCTGTCCTTCCTCAATCACCCCACCATCACCCTTTTTAATCTATTACCTAAAATTTTAGCATATATTTTATAATCCGTATTCATAAGGACTAAAGGTCTATAATTCTCTAAAGTTTTCCCTTCCTTCCCCTTCCTCACTAATACCATAACCCCCATACCCAAACAATAACTTTTACGAGGTAAGATTGTCCAAACACTTACACATGCAAATCAAATAGATACGATACAAATAGACGGATCACCACTTCAGGGAACCTATTAGTAGAATATACAATAAAGCAACCAACAAAATCAATCATGAAACCCTGTGTAATATGCAACCTAACAAGCAAACGTTCCTCTACATGGATTTCATGCATCTTTTGTAGTAAATGCTGCCACGCCCCTTGTGTAGACATTCAAGACTCTACCACCCGAGATATTAAACAAGGGAAGTGTTTTTGGGTATGTCCAAATGAGACCGAACTGTGGAATAAAATCACATCGATATTAAAAGATGACAACAACAAATCGGACTTCATAAAAAACATGACAGCTTTCTATAACAGTTGGGAAAGTAAAAAATCAGGGCCAGATGGTGCTACCGCCCCTGGTACAGATGTTGAAAAAAATGATAGTGACCTGAAGAGGGACAGTAGCTCTAGTGAAATAAATGATAGGGAAACAGGTGTAGATAAGGACACACACAAAACAGTGTTACAAACTAGCAATAACACGGTAGATAGTAAACAAGGGGATGCCCAGGGAAATACTGAAGATAAATTACCGGAAACAGTTGAAGGCTCCATTGTTAGCAATAGTAACGAAGGCAAACATGAGACAGAAACACACCCACCAATGGGGAACACAGTCACAAAAAATCAGGGCAAACGGAAACCAGGCCTATGTGAATATTATGCACTTGGTATCTGCAGGCATGGAAAATCTGGGAAATCAGATGGGACATGCAATTATGATCACCCCAGAAAATGCCGTTCCCATATGAAAACAGGCAAATGCAACCTCCCGTCCTGTAAGTTTTTCCACCCTGAAATGTGCCACACATCAATTCAGGAAAGACAGTGCTATAACTTATATTGCCAGGCATAACACCTAAAGGGTTCGAGGCGACACAGAACATCCAGACCATGGCAAAATCAGGGTAGCCGCAGCCACTCCGGAGAGACAGGTTTTTTAGTGCCAGGAAGGAAAAAAAGCTGGCAGGAAATGACAGAAATTGTACACCAACTGCAATCATTTCTGGAGTGGAATCACAGTCAGTGGCCTCCACTCCATTACAACAGATATTAGAGCCAGGAAAAAACAGACCCCCCCCATACCACCAATACCACCAATCCAACTACATTAATCTTTGCTAATATACAGGGTCTAAAGCCAGCAACAAACAACAAGGTACCTTACATTCGTGGACTGCTTACAGAGTCAAATGCTATGTATGCGGCTTTCACAGAGACCCACATAAGAGCTCACTTGGACAATGAAATATGGATCCCGGGCTACAACCTATACAGGTGTGACAGAGTGAACAGGCAAAAAGGGGGGGTTGGCCTGTATATCACAGAGTCACTTATATGTTCAGAACTACTAAATGCCTCAAATGATGTTGTTGAAGTATTAGCAATAAAGGTCGAGAATCAAAACCTGGTCATCGTGGTTGTCTACAAGCCCCCGGATGCAACGTCCAACAATTCCAGGAACAGCTTCTGAAAATTGACCACTGTCTGGAAAATCTTCCAGCTCCTGCCCCCAACATCTTGCTACTAGGGGGTTTCAACCTCAGGCACCTAAAATGGAGGAACATTGCAAACAATGGGGTAGCAGAGATAACACCAGGAGGCAGCTCAGATGAAAATTCACACATGCATGAACTTTTAAATCTCTGCACCAAGTTCACCTTAAACCAGCAAATAGTAGAGCCCACAAGATTATCGAATACGCTGGACCTCATCTTCACCAACAATGATGATCTGATACGAAATGTCATCATAGCAAAAACAATATAATCAGATTACAACATAATAGAGGTCCAGACATGCATGCGGGGAGCCCCAGATCAACAAAATGTGATCAGCCGTGAGGGAGCTTTCTCCAAATTCAACTTCAATAACAAAAACATAAGGTGGGACCAAGTAAACCAAGTCCTAAATGATATAAACTGGGAAGATTGCCTAAGCATCACGGATCCCAACCTATGTCTAGAACAAATTAACTCTGTGGTACTTGAGGTTTGCTCAAGGCAAATTCCCATAAGGAAAAGGAGGAGAAGATGCAAACTAGAAAGAGAAAGGCGCTCCCTATACAGGCGAAGGCAAAGAATAACGGAGCGGCTACAGAAGGCCAATATCTCTGAAATACGTAGGGAGACCCTAGTCAGAGAAATAGCAAACATCGAATTAAAACTAAAGGAATCTTACAGGAATCAAGAGACACGGGAAGAACTAAGAGCCATAAATGAAATTGAAAGAAACCCTAAGTATTTCTTTTCCTATGCAAAATCAAAGTCGAGAACAACAACCAGTATTGGGCCCCTACTTAAACCGGATGGGTCCTACACAGATGACAGCAAGGAAATGAGTGAGTTACTTAAATCCCAGTATGACTCAGTCTTTAGCGAGCCACTAACCAGACTGAAAATCGAAAACCTAAATGATTTTTTATGAGAGTGCCACAGAACTTGACAGACGCATGCCTTTCTGACATCACCACGACGCCAAATGACTTCGAAAAGGCAATAAATGACATGCCCATGCACTCCGCTCCAGGCCCAGACTCATGGAACTCCGTGTTCATCAAGAACTGCAAGAAGCCCCTATCACATGCTTTTAACATTCTATGGAGAGGGAGCATGGACACTGGGATCGTCCCGCAGCTACTAAAAACAACAGACATAGCCCCACTCCACAAAGGGGGCAGTAAAGCAATAGCAAAGAACTACAGACCAATTGCGCTAACGTCCCATATCATAAAAATCTTTGAAAGGGTTCTAAGAAGCAAGATCGCCACCCATCTTGATACCCATCAATTGCACAACCCAGGACAGCATGGGATTAGAGCAGGCCGCTCCTGTCTGTCCCAACTACTGGACCACTACGACAAGGTCCTGGATGCTCTAGAAGATAAACAGAATGCAGATGTTATATACACAGATTTTGCAAAAGCCTTTGACAAGTGTGACCATGGTGTAATAGCACACAAAATGCGTGATAAAGGAATAACAGGAAAAGTTGGTAGATGGATCTATAATTTCCTAACATGTAGAACACAAAGAGTAGTAGTCAACAGAGTAAAGTCTGAGGCAGCTACTGTGAAAGCTCTGTTCCACAAGGCACAGTACTTGCTCCCATCCTATTCCTCATCCTCATATCAGACATTGACAGGGATATAAGC
The DNA here is from genome assembly GCA_009830355.1 of Cherax destructor. NCBI lineage: Eukaryota > Metazoa > Arthropoda > Malacostraca > Decapoda > Parastacidae > Cherax > Cherax destructor. Next base: position 22,213 of record WNWK01030037.1, read on the forward strand.
CACAGTGCTGTGTCTTACTTTGCAGATGACACCCGAATCTGTATGACAGTGTCCACCGTTGAAGACACTGCAAGACTCCAAGCAGACATAAACCAAATCTTTAAATGGGCTGCAGAAAACAATATGAAGTTCAATGATGAGAAATTTCAATTACTCAGATACGGAAAACGTGAAGAAATTAAAATCTCATCGGAGTACAAAACTAATTCCAACCACACAATAGAGCGAAAACTAATGTCAAAGACCTGGGAGTGATCATGTCAGAGGATCTCACCTTCAAGGACCATAACAATGTAGCAATTGCATCTGCTCGAAAATGACAGGATGGATAATGAGAACCTTCAAAACCAGGGATGCCAAGCCCATGTTGACACTTTACAGATCGCTTGTTCTATCTAGGCTGGAATATTGTGCACACTAACTGCACCTTTCAAGGCGGGTGAAATTGCTGACCTTGAAAATGTCAGAGAACCTTCACGCACGCATAAGTGCGATAAACCACCTCAACTACTGGGAACGCTTGGTTCCTAAACCTGTACTCTCTAGAACGCAGGCAGGAGAGATACATTATTATATACACATGGAAAATTCTCGAGGGCTTAGTACCAAACTTGCACACAAAAATCACTCCCTACGAAAGCAAAAGACTCGGCAGGCGATGTAACATCCCCCCAATGAAGAGCAGGGGTGCCACTAGCACGTTGAGGGACAACACAATAAGTGTCAGGTCCCAGCATACATCAGGGTGATTACCAACAAGCCCCTGGCTGTCTTCAAGCAGGCACTGGACAGGCACCTCAAGTCGGTACCTGATCAGCCGGGCTGTGGTTCGTATGTTGGACTGCATGCGGCCAGCAGTAACAGCCTGGTTGATCAGGCTCTGGTCCAACAGGAGGCCTGGTCACAGACCGGGCCGCGGAGGCGTTGACCCCTGGAATTCTCTCCAGGTAGACTCCAGGTAGACCCATGTCCCTCCCCATTACACCTGTCCTTTTCATACCATTCATCACACCTACCATACAAATCTTTATAATGTCCCAATTCTCCTTATAAAATTCATTTGCCAAACCATCCATACCTGGAGCCTTGCCCTTACTTAACCCTTCCACTGCCTCCCACACCTCCCTCTCACTGATCATGTCCTCCAATCCCTCCCAATCTTCACTACTCAACCTCTCCCTAATCTTTCCCAATAAAATGCTCCTTTCCTTCATACCCCCCCCCCTGCTCATGTGCCTTGCAAACCACTTATCAGCATACACATTCATTCCTTCCATGGAATTTATTCTCATACCCTTCACATAATTCCACATGTTTTCATCCACTTCCAGATACTCCAATGACATTCTATCCCTTCTCTGTTTACACTTCCCCAAAACATATTGGGAGGGCCTATCCCCCCACAACACATCATCCATTCCGGCTTTCATTCTACATGCCCCAAACCTCTCATTCTGCAAAGTCATCAACTTATCTTTCAACGCCTTAATTTCCTCTGTCCTTCTATGTCCTCCCCGCATATAACATTCTTTCAAAAGGCCCTCAATATAATTTTGTAAACCGTATTCCATCCTGCTTCTTCCCTTCCCAACCTCTGATAGTAAGCTTGGATGCCAGGCTTCCC